>JALPQI010001463.1:0-135310 GCA_025490895.1 Thaumatotibia leucotreta
ATAAAAGCTTTAAGGAATAAATTGAACTTCTTAGAAAATGTTTCCTTTGCGATTCCAGTTAATAGATGTTTGTAGTTCCAGTTTAAAAATCGAGCACGGGATTGGTATATGTTCTTTGTGTAAATATTTTCTTAGGAATGAGTTTTTCATAAGAAAGGGTAAATCCACGAGACTGGAACATCAGTTACCAATTCTTTTGTGTGTTCTTAAATTAATGAAATAGATTTAATGGTGCGTTCAGACCAAGCGTTATTCTAACCTCCCACTCTACGAAATTCGATCGTTGCACAAAACGTGATTGGTTGATTTCGTAGAGCGGGGTATAGAACAGCGAATGCTCTTTTGGTCTGAATGCACCTTAAGAGTCCACATAAGACATATAGCTACTAATAGACCAATTGCTGTCCCAATATTACAAGGGTCTATGTTGCACTTTATCAAAATGAAATTGTCACGCTGACACTTAGTCCAGATTTAATTTTGTCAGCCTCCGTAGTCTAGTTGGTAGTGACCCTGCTTACGAAGCTGGAGGTTCCGGGTTCGAATCCCGGCGAGGGCATTATTTCTCTATTTATTTATCACAAATATTTGTTTGTATGAATTTATTTATTATAATATATATATCGTCGGCTGGTACCCACATGACAAGCCTTAATTGAGCTTACCGTGGGACTAGGTCAATTTGTATAAGATGTCCCAAGATATTTATTTATTTATTTATTTAACTACCCCGAAAATATATCACAGAACCGTGTAAT
The DNA here is from genome assembly GCA_025490895.1 of Thaumatotibia leucotreta. NCBI lineage: Eukaryota > Metazoa > Arthropoda > Insecta > Lepidoptera > Tortricidae > Thaumatotibia > Thaumatotibia leucotreta. Next base: position 759 of record JALPQI010001463.1, read on the forward strand.
ATTGGGATAGCGCAGAGCAGACTTTTGACTTTGATTCTGGATTACGAAACCTAAATGTAGTACCTAAGTAGTTTTGAAATGTCAGTCAATTGTTCATTTTATTCATCTGCAAATTATGTTTGTCGATTACCTAATTACCACTTTACAGCTAGTTACTGCGCTTTTGCTTATGAGGGCAGGATTAGTCTTGTGGACCCTTTTTTGTACCTACTTTCATGTATCTAAATGCCGCTTACAATTAGTATTAAAATTACAAAATAACTAAATTCAGAGCCCTAATTTCCATCAAATTCATTAATTGTCCAGATATCGTGAAATTGTACTATGCCATAATGAGTACATATAGATACATATAATTATTGGCTATTTTGCATGTATCTATTTGTAAGAATGAATTTATTTATATAGGTGAGTATATAAATATTACTTAAATACCTACGTTGGATCATTCGTTTTTGTGGGCCTTAGACTGATAATATCTTAAATGGGATCATCTCGTGAATAAATAGATCCATTAACAAAGCAAATGCTTTATTGAAACCAGACTTATACAATAGTTGAGTCATTATTGTCTTGACAAACTACATAAATACATAATGTATGGAAAACAATGATGATCCATGTAAAAGCACATGCAGTGTGGTAAACAGGTTAAGGTGCATTTAGACCAAACGAGCATTCGCTCATTCTACCCCCTACTCTACGAAATCAAAGAATTTCGACGAATCACGGTTTGTGTAACGAACGAATTTAGTAGAGTGGGGGATAAAGTGAGCGAAGGCTCGTTTGGTCTTAATACACCTTTAGGCAAAAGTAGAGCAATTTTGAAACTCACTATATTTTCATATTTTTAAGACATAAATATGATAAAACAAATAAAAAATACAATTTTCCCTTTATAACGAAATGTTAACAAAATCCCTACTTTTAACGCGAACGTCCGTATCTTGCTAAATATTTAGTCCGTGTCCACAGGAGAGCAAACATAAGGGCGTAGTGGCTAGCGCTAGGGTTGCCAAACAAGAACCGTTAATAGGGCCATGCAGGGATCGGTTTTTATTTCTCCATACAAAAGAACGGTTCTAATTTCGTTATTTTTCGTTCTTCAGTGTATAAATTTTTTGTTCATAGAGTACTTGAAAAATATCATGTTGTTAATTACATAAAATGTTGAGTACTATATAATGAGTGTAAAAACATTTTGATATATTGAGAAATGTTGAGGGGTTTCTAAAGAACTGGTTTCTATCCCTGCGGCCAAGACAATTAAACAACCTTATTATTTAAAATTTATTCTGTTTCTAATAATAGGCCAAATTTAATGAAATTTAGATGCGACTTATGAGTCGTAAAAGGTATGAGGTATGCCTCATACCCTAAGAATTAACTCAATGATGATGATGGCCTCCGTACTCCTTGTCGGTATCGAACTCTAATTGTAAAGGCATTTATTTATGTATTTACCGCTACTATTTATTTCTTGGGAAAGGTTGTTTTATGAAATGAATACCTATATATTACACATTTCATTATGTATCCAGTCAGAACCCATAAAACATGTATTTTTAACTTACCATGCGACTAAGTCTATTTGTGTAAAAATATCTTATGATGTTTAATATACATACTCCAATTATTGTGTTTAGTTGAAGTGTCATATTATGTAAAAAATGCCATTAGTTTCTTGGATCCGCAGGCTAGTTAAAACGGAAAAAAAAATATCTTATTTGAAGTAGAAAAATATCTCCTATTTGTCAGTTTCGCTTAACGTAAAATTCACTTGTACGAGTATGTATTAGCAAAATGCATTATGTTCTTTCAGCATTCACATTTTTATATAGTAATTTAGAGGTCATTAATTTAATATCATACAATATTTGTTTCTATTTCTTAAGGAACGATTGTTTTAATGTTATTGTATCACACATAACGCTATACTACAGCGTAGCAACCATTATTAAAAAAACATGGTTATAATTAGTATGAAATTCCTAGTACGAATTCAGATTGCCTGAATAGAAAGTATACAAAGCAATTTGGGTCACCTCTTATAAGCACAGCGTGTGATTCGCCTGTGTGCCAACCCTAACTAGCGGTAAGTGGGATTGTTGTAAACAACAGTGGATTTTCAAGCGCAGCGTAGGTACTTTCGTTATGCATGCTACTGTGGAAAATTAAAAACTTTTTTTACTGTTTTGACCTGCAACTTTACAGCCAAAGCTAATATAGATATGGATAGTTAGTCTAGGGTTTTACTCACTTGAGGCATAGACATAGAGAATCATACCATCGAGTATGATTCTCTCTGTCTATGCCTCATCAAGAAAGAGTTCTTACCCTAATGATTGACTCAAAAAAGAGATGCATATAGCGGTTTGTTCGTACTGTTACTGCCAAAAATGCTTTAACAGAGTAAGTATACTTTACTTTCGTGGAATAAATAAAATTATTTTATAGAATATTTTAATTCTCTCAATAATCTGTGTTTTTTTTTAATTATTGTCACACTATTATGTACTAAACATTATAAATATTAAATATCACATACCCTAAGGCGCCAATCTGTATCCCACTGTACGCCAATCGGAAGCGGGGGGTACTGGTAATCTCACAGCAAAAGTCAAGCGGAATGTGGACTCTGTCTGTGCTTATGATTTAGCAACTGATTTTGAGGCGGCGGCAGCTTTGCGTCAGACTTCGGCCGTCAGGACTATCGAGGGAAAGGTCTTTGAGGGCGACCTAAGGGGTGCCGTGCGGGTGCTTATGTCTGAGGACAGAGTGGCTCCATCGTGCCCGGAAACTCTGGCGTCTTTGCGGTCTAAGCACCCGGCTCCTTCCCGGCCTTTAGCGTTTCTGCAGGACCCCGATGATTCTCAGCCGGTTTGTTCTGTGAAAATGCAAGATGTAGCACAGGCGCTTAGCTCCTTTAATAATGGTTCTGCTGCCGGTTTGGACGGCATCAGGCCGGCGCATTTAAAGGAGCTCACATCGGCATCTGCAGGTGAGAATGGAGTTCGGTTGTTGGAGAACCTGACCAAGATCAGTAATTTCTTGTTGAGTGGACGGTTGAATGCGGCGGTTTGTCCCTACCTGTACGGGGCGGCATTATGCGCACTTTCGAAGAAGGACGGTGGCTTGCGACCAATTGCAATTGGCAGTACATTCCGCCGTTTAGTGGCTAAGCTCGGATGTCGGGTGGTGAAAGAGGAAATGGCCGCCTATTTACAGCCTCATCAATTGGGGTTTGGCACGAGATTAGGGTGTGAGGCGGCTATTCACGCAACTCGCGCATTCGCTCGAGACCCGAGTAACGCGGAGTGTGTTCTTGTAAAAGTAGACATAAAAAACGCTTTTAACTGCCTGGAGCGTGATGCGCTTCTCTCGGAGGCCAGGGAGAAACTGCCGTCTTTGTATCCGTTCCTTCTTCAAGTATACTCGTCGCCTTCTAAACTCTTTTACAATGGCTTCCCCATTCTCTCCCAAGTCGGTGCGCAGCAGGGGGATCCACTTGGTCCTCTAGTGTTCAGCCTGGCCATACACAAGGCGATTTCTGAGCTCAAGTCCCCGCTGAACATATGGTACCTGGATGATGGTACCCTCGCGGGAAAGCCGGAAGAAGTATTGGAGGATCTACGTTTTCTTATACCGCGCTTCAGGGAGTTAGGGTTGGAAGTTAACTCTAGTAAGTGTGAGTTTTTCCCTTGCAGCGCTGGCTCTCTTTCTTCCTTCTCCTCATTTGGTGATTTGCTTCCGGGTTTGAAAGTGTTGTCGGTATTGAACTTTAATCTTTTGGGTTCACCGATCTTCCCCGAAGCGATCCCTAATGCTTTCGAGGAGAGGAGGTCGATGTTGTTAGCTGCCGGGGAAAACTTGCGAAAGCTTTCAGCCCACGTGGCGTTGACTCTGCTCAGAGTTTGCTTCGCTGTCCCAAAGCTTACGTATTTCTTAAGAACTGTCCCGACTTGGCTATATCCTGAGCACGTTAATGCTTTCGACAGTGCTTTGAAAGAGAACGTGGAATGCCTGCTGAATGTTTCCCTCAACGCAAGCCAGTGGGATTTGGCTTCTTTGCCAGTTCGCGATGGTGGATTGGGTATACGGCGCGCACGGGATGTGAGCCTGCCGGCTTTCTTGGCTTCGGCGAGTGGGGTTACGGGCCTTGTCACTCAAATTCTTTCATTTAATGGTGATAAGGTGACCATTCCCTACTCTTTCGAGGCTTGGGAGGCTTGGACGGCTCTCAACCCGGGGGTGCCTGAACCTGAAAAGCTGGATTCTCAACGTTTGTGGGATAGCGTTGGGGTGAAGCGAATTTTCGGCGGACTTTTGGAAGCAGCTGTTGGGGTGGATCTGGCAAGGCTCAGAGCAGTGTCGGGACCGGAGGCAGGTGCTTGGCTCCAGGCCCTACCGTCTCCTCATGTGGGAACCCTCCTTGACGACAACTCTTTGCGAATAGCAGTGGCTCTCCGCCTCGGCTGCGATGTATGTGAACCTCACGCATGCATCTGCGGCACCATGGTGGAGAGCAACGGACACCATGCGTTGAGTTGTTGTCGGAGTTTAGGGAGGTTTCCACGCCACCACGCGCTAAACGATATAGTTCGGAGGGCACTGGTTTCGGCGAATGTACCGTGTGTACTGGAGCCACCCGGTCTCTGCCGTACGGATGGGAAAAGACCAGATGGTCTCACCCTGGTACCCTGGCACAGAGGTAGGTGCCTATTGTGGGATGCAACTTGCGTAAGCACGTTTGCTCCCTCACATTTGGGGCGCACTATGCGGGTGGCAGGGGCAGCGGCTGAGTTGGCAGCGGTGCGTAAGACGGAAAAATACTCGGTGCTTACCAACTATTTGTTTGTCCCATTAGCGGTAGAAACTACAGGTTGTTGGTGTTCGGAGGCTCTATCCTTCTTTGGAGAGGTGGGACGCCGCTTGCGGGAGAGGGGTTTGGACCCCCGCTCTGGGTCGTTCCTGGTGCAGAGGCTGGCTATCGCCGTTCAACGTGGCAATGCAGCCAGTGTGATGGGCACCTTTGCACCGGGGGCTACACGGGGTGGGCTTTTTGATTAAAAAGTGTACATGTGTGTTGTTAGTTTGTAAGTTAAATTATTAGGTATTACTGCTTTTGTCATATGAAAATTGTAAAATTGATTTAATAAATAATTTGGTAGATCTGTATGATAAGAGATTGCATATACCTACCAGAGATATTCGAATAGTGGACACCACCAGTCCAAAAGCTCGCTGAGTCGGAGTGGCCGAGTGGTTTAATCATTAGCGAAAGGACGTGGGGACAAATTTACACTACTACAATATTTTTTTTAGTACCGTCATTAAGCTATGCTGCGGAAAGACAGAAAGACGGACATGCCGAAAACATAAAGGCTCCTAGCAGGCGCTGCTATGCTATTCTCTTATTCACACATTCGACGCTGCGTTCGTCAACGAGCTCGACGACGAGACAGCCTTCACTTCGGCGTAGAGCGCAGCGCTGCGAAAAACGGTATTCACTAACGTAGAACAGCTCGTCGTCGAACTGTAGGCGGTAACTCTCGACGCAGTGTAGTTCCAGCTCGTCGCCGAGCACTAGTGTCTTTTAAAGTACATTAAGTAGTGAATACCATTTTTAGGCTCGACGCTGCCGCAGCGCTGACACAGCGCTGACTGCAAGGCGATTTCCTTAGTGAATAACACTGCTGATCACGGATAACCCTTAAAAAACAAATTTTCCCATCCTTGGTTCCCAGCTTTGGCAAGTGTAACTGTAAATTTGTACTCACAACGTTTGTAGGTACTTACTTAAAACGTACCTCACGAAAATGAAAACGGGTCAAAGCATAACTAGTTCGTTAAAATTATAATATTCAATAGATTAGATCAAGTGGAGCACAACCTTTCATTTATTGGTGCCTTAAAATCTAATTTGTCGGTTAAGAGGCTATTACTTGTTTATGAAACTTATCAAGTAAAAGTGCTTTAGCTATTAATATTAAGAAAATACGCCTTCTCGGAAAATAATATAGGAACCAGGAAAAAACAAGCACACATCATACTTAAACCAAAGATAAAGTACCATTATTATTTTATTTTAATTATCAATTAACGTATCAAATTGAAAAAACAATTTTTTTAAGGCAAAGGAAAGGTCTTCGGTAAAATCTTGACTGCTCTTTACCATTTACATTCTTCAGCGGATCATAGTGAAACTTTAAACTCATATTTGGTAGATAAGTGTTGAGTTAGGTTTTTCTGTGCGTTTGCACATTTAAGAAAATGACCCTTATAAGCTGAAACAAAAGACCACGCGATTTTCTTAAATCTGCAAATGCTAAAATAAATATAAAATTAACGGTGTTATTCAGGCAGGACCATAATGACAGCAATAACATATAAACTTCGCACTACGTTGTTTTAACAAGGGTTCTTTGTATACTTAAACCGCCGACCAATATTCTTCGGCATAAACATCCTATTTCACGTTCAAATATGTACAAAAGGGGTTTGCTATCCTCCGGAACATAGTATTTGAACTAAGTAGCCGAATAAGAACCTCTGGGATTACCTTTCCCAGACGAATGTACGGAATAAATTCCGAGTTCTTTGAAATAATATCTCCGGTCGCAATAAACCAGTAAGTTAGAACATACTCGCTGGGTGCACCAAAGTTTTCCGTCGTATGATACGGATGCTTACAGATAAAATATTTTTGCTTCAAGCTTTACAAATTTAAACACCGGATTGTGTTAAATATTTCGCATCGGTGGCACGTCTTGCTCCCAGAAATGATTTCAAAAAGAAATACTTAAAAGATTTTTGAAATTTACTAACTAGGTGTAATGTACTGTTGCGGATGAAGTTCTTGAACGTTAAGAAATATTGAAGAAAATAAAAACTACATTCTTAATTCATTGTACAAATTCTTGGAGTTCAGGTCAGCACTTGAAGGGTCCACGGAAAGGACATGTCTAATCAATTCAAATTACAGAAGGAAAAACCACCTTACTTTTAACAGAATGAGGTGTGAATTTGCCCTGATTTTTTTAAGCACTGGACATGTTTTTTCCGTGGACCCTTCAAGTGCTGACCTGAACTCCAAGAATTTGTACAATGAATTAAGAATGTAGTTTTTCTTTTCTTTAATATTTCTTAACGTTCAAGAACTCCATCCGCAACAGTACATTACACCTAGTGGCAATAGGAATAGAGGTTTTTCTTAACACTTATTTGTTTCTCAGTTTATCTTTTCGCTACAAATTCGTTGGGTATCAGATTTTCATTTCGAATTGACGGAGAGCATCAAAATCGTGTAAATTGAATTTGGAATCAATTTCATCAGTTTGTGGTATCACTGAAACATAAAGCGATCGCAGAAATAAGTCATAACATCGAGCAGTCATTTGTAAACGAGGAAACAGCTTACCGCGCGCCGTTGACAAATTGCAACCACCTCAACCGATAGTCTCCACGCCGTAGATTGGTGATAAGCGACCAATTTGAGGAGGCGCTACGACAGGGTACGGAAGTCGTTATTACAGTAGGCGGTGCGACCTAGCAAATTGCGCCCGAACACGCCATCTGAACGTGACAGCACTGTCGAACACATTCCTTATTTGAAACGTCTCACGGTGACATTCGAACTGTTATGAATTTCGGATAGACATACCTAATAACAGGGTTCTTGTTAGTTTATGTGAAGGAAAGATAAACCTTATTACAGGTGGAATAAAGCCGTCAATTGCGTTTAAGCTATCATGACAACCTGTAACATCTTTGCCTGAAGAATTTATGTGAATTTTGAGCCGTTTGTGATCTTCACTCGCCAAGATGGCAATATTACTGATTATGTCCATAGAAATAAAAAACTGCATGATAAAAATTCGGTTCTCTTTTCGCTATATGCGCTATATTGTTATTTCTAAGTATTTTTTTGTTTTACTTTTTAATCGATGTTTCAAAAACCCATTCATTATTTTGAGTTAGGTTTGTTGGGTGACATTACATAGCCAAAACGAATGTGCTTCAACAAAACTCTTCAAAAATGATAGATTACTTGGGCATACGTAGCATATAAATAAATATTAGGAGATTGAATATTTTCTTCAGTTACCGCGTTGGTCACTCATGAAATAAAACTACTTTAACGGATTATACCTATTTATATTCATAAAATTTAACTACATCCCGATGATTTAAACACTTTACAAGGTTCATGGACTACCGGTGACATCCAGTTCTTCTACAGTTAAATTCAATTAATATACGCTATATAATCCGTTAAAATAGTCTTATTTCACAACATATTTGTTAGTTACATTATGCATCCTCATTATACTTTTAGAGCAACGTATCGCACCATAGTAGGTAGTTTATTAAAGCAAAGGCTAATCTTTCTTTATACTTTATGCATCGTACATTTTTTCAGCCTTTTCAGGAATGATTTTTCTTCAATATTATTTTCTTAGTTAACAGTTGTGTTACGCACTAGGCTCCTGAATAAACAGTTTTCTTCTTCTTCTTCGTCTGAATTCAGATTCATTATTGTATTATTGTAAGGCACTGACTCGCTATGACTTAGAGTCCTTAGATTGTAGAATGTACAGTAGGTATATTTAACATGTTAATATCATATGCTGTGAGAAATCTTTACGTCATCATCATTTTATTAATAAAAGGCAGTACAATTTATATGCTACCTTGCTACTCTGCTGTAGTAGGAACCTAAAGTGTTGTACGGTCGAGGAAATTGAATGTTTAGCAATTTATGGCTCATTTTACATTGGACGTGCTTAGTACATAAATACATACAATTTCCTCGACTGTATATATGTATTTATACTCTGGTCAACAATCTTCTTCAGTAGAGAAAGGCAGGAAATTATAATAATGTAGGCGCGTATTGTTGATCATTCACAGAAAATTTTTGTTGGAAAGCAGGTTGGTGGAGACTTGTTTTTTTTCGAAACCTGTAGGGCATGAAAAAAGTTGTGATACGTTGTACGTGTACATTAGGATTTTAACAAGTTTGCCTCCGGTACTGTTTCACTAAGAGCTAATACTATGCCGATCGAAATTATCTGATAGAAATCATATGCCAGTGGGCACGCATCTATGACCGAAAAGACTCTACTCCTCGGCGACACAGCACTTGTGTCAAATCTTTCGTATTTCTATGCCACTGGTTAGGAGTAAGAACTTGAATTATGCTAGTAGCATAAGAATAAGATAACTTTGATCACGTATGTGTGTAACTGGCATAGGAGTCAGATTCTGTTGATCACAGGTGCTGTGTCAACGGCGTCGAACGTTTCTCAACGTACAGTGGTTTTAGGTGATGAAACTTACGAAGGTTAAAGGTACCAAAAATCTTATATCAAGGACATTTCCAAGGGCCTTAAGGAAGGCGTCGGGTAACCAGAGGGTTGGCCAGTATTTCGCGCACAGACTCAGCATAGCAGTCCAGCGCGGCAATGCGGCCAGCCTTCTGGGCACTTTACCTTCCCAGCAAGACCTGCTGCAATTTTTTTATTCATAATTTATTTTTATTGTCTTTATCGGGAACCCTAATGACAGCCGAGCTAAGAGGCCTAGCTACTTGTTACTCGTTACAGAATCTTGTATCTACGCATCTACGCAGTAGTAGAAAACGAATGGAGAGTTCTAAGCTTGCGTCCATGCATAGATGCATACCCCATAGAAATAACTTCCTTCGTAAGAATGTAAACCCTTCACATAACAAGACAAGAGTGAATCGTTCTATGTCTAACACGGGAATGAATTGATGAACACTGCAGTAGTGACCTTTTATACTGTCAGGCCACCAGCCACCTGTTCATAGGTAGGTATCATCTACCTGCAAACCTGCATGGACCAAGCAAAGACCACTCCAAGCAAAACATTGCTTATCGTTTTCTAGATTTAGTAACTCATATCTCCGACAGTCTTAATACTTTATTCTTGTATTTTATATCAATTAATACATCATTCTTGCCAACTTATACCTTCAGGTACCTATAGCTGAAAACGGAAATACCAGTAAGTAGATATATATCGTCTCCTTTGACACACCCACATCCATCCATTTGGTAACTCTGTTAACCAAATAAATGTTCCGGAGAGAACCACAAAGGCCCTAATTTGCCGATTGTCATATCCCTTGACTTTGGTGTTTGAATTTCGGTAATTGAATTGTTAATAATTATGTGTACGATACAATTATGTCGGCGGGATGTTACCACGCAAAGTCACTTCTTTCATCTATATGATTTATAATATAGATACACGATAATTTTGTTATGTTTGGTCATATTTAGACAGACAAACAGGTCATATTTATTAATAAACATTTCTATGACAGAAAATTAAAAAAGCGGTGGTATCTCAGTGGTTTAGACGTTTGACTTTCCATCCGGAGGTCGTGGGTTCAAATCCTGGCTCGTACCAATGAGTTTTTCCGAAACTTATGTACGGAATATCAGATGATATTTACCATTAGCTTTCGGTGAAGAAAATCATCGTGAGGAAACCTGCATACATCCGCGAAAAAATTCAAAGGTGTATGTGAAGTTCCCAGCCCGCTTAGAGCCAGCGTGGGGACTATAGCCCAATCCCTCTCATATATGAGAGGAGGCCTGTGCCCAGCAGTGGGTCATTGCATAGACTAAAATATTATATTATATTATGACTGAATCCCAAGTAGTGAATTGCATGAAAAATAACAATACAGGTTCTATCAAGAATCATTATAAAATTGAAAATGCCTCTTAACTTCATTGGAAATTGATGAGTATTATTAGACTAGACGAGCTTAAGCTAGCTAGTTAATTCACTTCAAGCAAATAGGTCATAGGTCTTACGAATAAGGAGTAGACTACACTTCCTGGTACAGAAAAAAGAGTAACAGTTTATTTTTTATGGGACCCGTATCCCATGAATATGATTGAACTGTCGATTTGTCACCGGGCTGTATATCAAGAAACGCAATAAGAACAAATAAATAAATATAAATAAATAAATACCTTGGGACATCTTTCACAGATCGACCTAGTCGCACGGTAAGCTCAATTGAGGCTTGTGGTGTGGGTACCGAGCGACGACATCGACATATATAATAGATAGATACATGTAGATACTGAAATACACAAATAATGCCTTTGCCGGGATTCGAACCCGGAACCTCCAGCTTCGATGGCAGGGTTACCAACTAGGCTACAGAGGCTGACAAAAAAAAATCATGGATCATTCTTCAACAAATAGAGAAAACTTACTTACAAATCGCTTTAGCTCTAAATAAATAAATAATATAAATAAATATCTTGGGACATCTTACACAAATCGACCTAGTCCCACGGTAAGCGCAATTAAGGCTTATGTTGTGGGTATCAGGTCACGATATATATAATAGATAGATACATATAGATACTTAAATACATAGACAGCCATAACCGGGGAACAAATATTCCTGATAAATAAATACACAAATAATGCCCTCGCCGTGATTCGAACCCGGAACCTCCAGCTTCGTATGCAGGGTCACTACCAACTAGGCTACGGAGGCTGACAAATCACTAAGGTAACTAAAACATATTTTCTTGAAACTTCCAGCTTCGGAGGCAGGGTCATCACCACTAGGTTATGGAGGCTGAAAAATGTATAGCTACCGTTCGCCCGTAGAATCCGTACAAAATATAAACAAATATATATATGGCTGACTTTCATTTGCATTATATAAGATCCTAATTTATTAGATGCAGATATTTTTACAGCTGATAGTACTCGGTCTCTGGAGTATATCAAACTGTGAAACATTATAGCTTTTACGATGTTTTTTTGGAGAAAACGGAAAAACAAATTTGCTACGCGAAAACACCCTGTTTATGTGATTATTAAATGAAAACTAATTGAACAGATTCTAGTACCTCTTTTACGTACCACTTAACTGGAACTGGCCACTTCACGCCGATAAATTAAATACTTTATTGTCAATGTCATGTTTTTTCCGTTGGATTGTGTCGTTTGATGACATGACAGACAGTGTTATTGTGACATGTGATAATGCACATGATGATTTTTTTTAGACGAAATTATAAATATTTTTTTTGTTAGGAAAATTAAATCAAAAAAACCGGCTAAGTGCGAGTCGGACTCGCGCGCAAAGGGTTCCGTACCATTATCAATTTATTATTAAAAAAATACAGTTAAATCAACCTACCTCAAAAACTATAGGAGATAATTTAATCAAACCAAAAATCGTTGATAGAGTTTATTAATGTGCATAGCATATATTTTTTTCAGAATTTTATATTGCGTAGTTTAAAAAATAGAGGGGGGGACACATTTTTCAGACTTTGAGAGCTGATATCTCGAAAACGATTTGCTTAAATAAAAATGTGATGTACAAACCTTGATATCATTTTCAAAGACCTTTCTATTAATACCCCACACGCTTATGTAAAACTAAAAAAAAATTTCTATCCCTCAGTTACATGTATGGAGGGCCCCCACCCCAATGGTTTTTTTTACAATTTAGTATCATAATCCTGTAGCGGTTCATACAACACATATTCTCACCAAATTTCGTTACTGTAGCATTTATAGTTTCCGAGTAAATCGGCTGTGACAGACGGACAGACGGACAGACGGACAGATGGACATGACGAATCTATAAGGGTTCCGTTTTTGCCATTTTGGCTACGGAACCCTAAAAATTACATGAAAAGATTTCTTAATTTATATTTAAAGGTAATTATTTTAATGTTAAGTATCATGTGTTAAAATATCTGCAACTAATAAATTAGGACCTTATATATTTGTTGTCTTTGACACATATCGTTAATTAATTACGTTCTTATATTTATCAGTTTATCACTTAAATAATAATTATAATTTTAACAAAAAAAATATGTAAACTGAAGGTTTAAGGTTTTAAGTTGGTGAAAGGACTATAAAATAATGTTCTGAAAGCGCGTAATTATGAAATAATACAAGTTTTTAGGTTAGTATATTTTTTTCGGATTCTACTGGCGCTCAGTGTACAGCCTAATGGACAATAAGAGACCAATTAATTAAACCAGAGCAATTTGCACAAGCATTAGTGTGCTCAAAGCACAAAGGCCGGCTCCGATACGTAGCCTATTTGCAGATTTAGCTTAGCGTTTTATTCGGAAAGTGAAGACACGTGAGATATATGGGCGCGGCTGGAAGCCAGACGCCTTCACTTCCTGCGCAATCTCTATCAAGAATAGACATTTGAAATTGCCCCGGAGACTCAAACTGACGGTTTACAGGTAAGATAATATGGTTGCCCGCTGAGGATTCTGGCCTAGCGACACTTCCCAAGTTTTCTTGTCTTAAATTAGGTTAGAGATCCAATGAAATATTAATTTTATACGCCTGCTTGAGAGGTTTAGGGTATAGAACAGGCATTTATAAATATATAATAAAGAACAGGCATAATATGGGATAAACTAACAATTTTACACTACATTAGATTATACAGAGTATAACAAAATTAGTGGCAATCCGTTTAAAGGCAGTATTGTGATTATAAAAATGTACGAGAAGAAAAACATTTCGCGAAATTTGTTTTTGTATGGAACCGGTCGGCCGAACCAACTCTCCATACAAAATATTAAAAAAATATATATATCGATGGCAAAAAGCGAGAACGTAGTAACCGCCACCTGGTCGAAAATTTTTTTTTTGCATATTCGGAATCAGCGAATTTTTCTGCGTCGACTGGTCTGGGTCCCATGTCTCTACGGCGCTTAGAAAAAACTGGACTACGTTGCAAAACGAATGTATTTTTTTGACGATGCCCACATCTAATTGCTGTAAACACCTAAGAAGTAGCAATTTTGTAAACGAGTACATTTACGCCAATTTTGTTTTTTTATAAATCAAAGCGTGTGGTGGTAACAGCGTTGCCGAAATTTTGTTCTGTGGCGGTTACAGCAATAATGCATGTAGTGAAAAAAATACGAACCAAGTTTACTGCAATTATCCTAAAATAAATTGTCAATGATTGACGCTTACTACATTTCATTCGAAAATGAATTAGCACCAAGCCACAGTAACGACATTTGAAACACAACGTGATGTGGGTACCGCTTGAAGATACAGCAATAAAAATGTGCGCTCGCGGCGATGTGGCTCGTGAATACGACCTGTGATTTAGACTACTGGCGATCACCGGAGCGAGTGGGTGTACGTAGTCTGTGTACTCTGTGTGCCCGTGAACTGAAAATGAATTCCATTGGAATTAAATTTTTAGGTTCCTATTTTAATTTCAAGTGATATTTTGCCTAAGAAAAATGACTCCAAGTTTTTATTTAAATAAATATTAACAATTTTATTTTGTACGGTACCATAGTAATGATAACGTTTAGTTATTTAAGTTAAATATTAATAATGGTTCAGTGAGATAAGTTCAAAGATTTTTTTTTATAATTGATGTGATAGCTGTGCTCAAACAATTGTTGAAGAATTATGTTGGAAATTAAATAATAAGTAATACTTTCTTGCTAAGCAACAAAGAGCTTGTAATGGTTGAGATTGATATTAAAAATGCCTTCAACTTCGTCGGTCGCGATGCTTTGTTAAGAGAGAAGGATTCTATTCCTATGTCCGGCAATGTTACAGCAGCCCTTCAGATTGAAAGTACTCGAAGCACAACATATTGTCTGCAATAGGTTGTCAACAAGGTGATCAACTCGGTTCCGCCTTTTTTAGCCTTGCAATCCACCCTATTATCTCGACACTTGGCAGTAAACTCAACATGTGGTACCTGGACGACGGTAGCCTCGGGGACGAGGCAGAGTCTGTTCTGAGTGATTTGACCTCCTTAGCTGCTAAGTTTAGAGAAATAGGTCTTGAACTGAATATGGGAAAATGTGAGCTGTATGTGAGCTCAGGCAACGTAAGCAGGCCCCAAATTATTAGCAATTTTGAGAATATCTGTCCAGGTATCAAGGTGATGAACGCGGATTCTCTTCATCTACTTGAAGCCCCTGTATGTGAGAAATCAATGCCTGTTGTTGATGCCCAAATCAGCGTTTCTCTCAGCATTCAGACTGTCTGCTCAAGGTCTCCTCGCACATGGCTTTTTTCATTCTCCGGTTCTGTCTCCTCGTGCCTAAGTTGACGTATGCCATGCGATGCAGTTCTTTCCAGAAGTTTCCGCAACTGTGTGAGAAGTTGGACAGTTTGATACACACCACAATGCAAAACATCTTAAATATCAAACTGGATGAGAGGCAGTTAATCCAGGCAACTCTTCCAATACGGTTTAGTGGCCTAGGTCAACGGCGGGTGTCGAGTATTGCTATTCCCGCTTTTTTATCGTCTGTGCACAGTACGCTTACTCTCGTAGGAAGTATCCTCAATCCATCACTACTCGATTTCGAGGTAGCGTATTTGGCGGAGGCGATAGATATTTGGAGTTTGGCCTGTCCGAGCGACGAATTGCTATCAGGGCGGGACGTGCAGAGGGCTTGGGATGAGCCTCAGTGCCGCGGGGCACAGTTGGGCTTGCTTGACTCCACCACCTCCTCAGCTGAAAAAGCCCGTCTGCTTGCAGCGTCGGAAAGGAAGTCGGGATATTGGCTATAAGCTTATCCTTCCAGGAGTTGCGCCACATTGCTGGACAATAATTCCCTAAGGTTGGCTGCTGGGCTTCGCTTGGGTGCGGATATAGTTGTCCCCCACCGTTGCTATTGCGGTTGTGAGGTAGACTCCCGGGGGTGGCCACGGCCACTCCTGTCGGAGGAGCGCTGGTCGTATACCCCGCCACGCCAGTCTAAATGACGTGATCCGTCTTGCTTTTGGTAGCGTGGGCGTGCCTGCCGAGCCCCCTGGCCTGGCTCGTCACGATGGCAAGAGACCAGCTGGGATGACGCTCACACCGTGGCAGTTTGGAAGGCCGCTTATTTGGGGTGTGTGGGGCGTCTTTGGCGGAGGTCTTAAAACATAGGAAGTACACCGGCCTTTGTGGTGGCCATGACTTTGTGGCTTTAGCGGTGGAGACTCTGGGGTCGTGGGGTCCTGGCGCCCACAAACTTTTTAAGGAGTTGGGAAAAAGGCTGTCTGAGGAAACGGGTGACCATAGGGCTGGCACATTTCTTGGCCAGAGGTTAGGCATTGCCATCCAGCGAGGAAATGTAGCCAGTGCTATGAGCACTCTCCCACAGGCAAGCGACTTGGGGGATGTGGTACTTTAACCCTTAATTTGACGCTGTCCGGTGCAGCGGTCAACTCATTCGAAAAAATATGACAGCAATTCCAAATATTATTTACTATTTTTTGATATGGCAATCGATTTTACAATTAATGCGGGTATAAAGAAAAATATTGTTGAAATACCCTCAACCACCTTATATTAGTAAATCAAAAATATGGCACCGCCTCGCACGTCAGCTGTTTTTACCAAGGTATTTATGCTTTTATTTTTGTTACTGTGCAATATAAGAGTATGCTTGAATTAAAATAATAATTGTTGAGATATCATTGAAAGGAAATAAGACTACAAAACAGAATTATGTTACTTTGTGATTCTGTAAACTACCGCTAACGCGGTTGTCCGTCGTACCGGACTTTGCCACATATTCTGTAAACGATGTATACTAATAGTTGTCCGTGGTGACGGACTTTGCCAACGAGACCGAGTTTGATGTAAATAATTAATATTTTTATTTTTGATGAGTATATAGATTTTTATGTTTACATACTCGCTTAATTAATAATATTTATTGTTTATCTACCAACAGCATAAGGTGTTAGGCCGCTCAGCTAAGATTTTGGCCCTCATACCTAAGGAACATGCCGAATCTGAAGCAAGCGATGTGTCGACTGACGAAAAGGAAGTGCTTGATAATTCAGACACTGATTCATATGTCTCCTCATCAGCACCTTCGTTGGCATCCTCATTAGAACGATTGAATATTTCAAATAGTTCTGAAAATGACCATGAGCTAATTTACAATAATGTCGAAAATATTTCTGCAGTACATACACTGCAGGATGTCAATGTTCCATTGACACCTATTATGCAGGAAGTTATTTATCAGGAAAATTATACTGATATTCCATCTATTTCGTCAATCCCGTCGTTACCTACACCAGTACCTATAACGCGAAAAACTCGAT
Source organism: Thaumatotibia leucotreta (assembly GCA_025490895.1). NCBI lineage: Eukaryota > Metazoa > Arthropoda > Insecta > Lepidoptera > Tortricidae > Thaumatotibia > Thaumatotibia leucotreta. The sequence goes on from JALPQI010001463.1 coordinate 17,898, forward strand.
TAAAACAACCTAACATTGTTAGTAAAAAGCAAAAAGTTGTCAAGAAATTTTCACTGGATTATACATGGCGGCGATCGCTTTTCCAACATAAAGCCGAGATGGAAACTACAAATGACGATGACCAATATGAGGATTTAGATCAAAGTTCAGTGCTTCAATATTTTCAAACATTTTTTTCTGAAGAAATTTTGTTACATATTGTTACTGAAACAAACAAATTTTCAGTGCAGCGATCCGGAAGATCTATTGACTTGACTGTAAACGAATTTCGTGACTTTTTGGCAACAAAAGTTATGATGGGGATCGTTGTGATGCCGTCATATTTAGACTACTGGTCTAGACAGTTAAGATACGCACCAATAGCCGATCTTATGACTTTGAAAAGATATCAACAGCTCCGTCGATATTTACATTTTGCTGATAGTAATTTTGAAACTTCAGATAGGTACTATAAAATTCGGCCCCTTGTTGAAGAAGTTAAGAAAAATTGTCGTGCTCAAGAAACTGAGAAAACATTTAGTGTGGACGAGATGATGATTCCATATAAAGGCAAGAAAGCTGGTAAACGGCGACAATATATGAAAGATAAGCCGAATAAGTGGGGTTTCAAAAATTTCGTTCGTGCTGGCGTAAGTGGCATGATATATGACTTTATATTGTACGCCGGAGAAGACACATTCCGTTTTCATAGTTTCACCGACGATGAAGCAACTTTAGGTTTTGGTGCTCAAATAGTGTTGGCTCTTTGTCAGTCAATAAAAAATAAGCCGGCAACTGTGTGTTTTGACAATTTTTTTGCATCGCCGGAGTTGGTCTACATTTTGCGTGAAAAATACGGCATATTCTCTTTAGGAACTATTCGCCGTAACCGATTGCGAGGGGCGGATGAAAAGCTTATTAGCGAGAAGGTGCTGAAAAAAAAAGCTCGAGGTAGTTTCTCCGAAGTTGCCTGCAATACCAACAAATTGGCAGTACTGCGTTGGCATGATAACAAATGTGTCACCTTCATAAGTTCCTATACTGACTCCCAACCGGTACAAAAAATCAAACGCTATTGCAAAATTGCTAAAGCTAAAGTAGACGTTGACTGCCCTAATATGGTCAAAGTTTATAATAAAACGATGGGTGGTGTAGATTTAGCAGATATGCTAATATCGCTATACAGAATACCATTTAAAAGTCGAAGGTGGTACTTGAATATCTTTACACAAATTCTTGACATATGTATAAATAATGGGTGGATCTTGTACAAGAAAAACTGTCACTCAAAAAATATACAATCAAAACCTCTAAAAGCCTTCCGACTAGACTTATATACAGCCCTGACTAAGGTTAACAGGTCAGAACATCGTGCAAAAACTGAAGAATGCACTGTCAAAAGGCCAGTTATAGCTCGCCCAGCTGACTTTGTGCGTTATGATAATATTGGGCATTTCATGAGCACCAAATCAGAGGGTCGCTGTATGTATTGCAACAAAAAAACAGTAGTTTACTGTATTAAATGCGATATCAGATTATGTTTTGTTACAGGGAAGAACCCCAGAAATTGTGTACTAGATTTTCACACAAAATAATGTATATATTGGAATTTTGAAATATATGTTTTCTTTCTAAATATTTTTTTATTTCTTTGGCAACGTCCGTCTAGCCGAACATCTCAATTAATCGATTATGTTCCATAAATTTGGCAGTGTCCGGTGTAGCGGACATTGTTTTTCTCAGGATCCGGAAAACTCAGATTTTTATTTTTATTTTTTGCATGTTTCTGAAGGTACAATTAATCGACTTGATGAAAAAAATATATCAATATCTGTGTTTAAAATCTCTGCCAAATTAAGGGTTAAGTTAATTATTATTATTTTAGTTTTAAGAATGTTTTGGGTTTTTTTTTCAATACCTGTAAATAGTATTATCTTTGAAAATATATTAAAAGTAATATTTACATTCAAAACATATTTTATAGTTAGTGGGTTTAATAGGTAGTAAGTTTTATATCGATAGAAGTTATTTAAGAGACAATTTAATGCCAAAACTGAGGATAAAATCTAAAGAGTTTTAAAGTTTTCACGGGAATATTGAACCTCATTACCTATAATAATATTATTTCGTTTTAGCAGATAACAATATTATAGTCTGGATTAACCCTAAGAATATTTATGTTTTTTTTAGCATGATACAAGGTTGTGATTTTTATATAAGAGATTTTATTAGCCTTTTGAAATGTTATAAGCAACACAGGTTTTAAGTAACTTTTATAATGTTTTTATACAGAGTAATTGAGACTAGGTAGTGTTTGATATATTAAGACTGTAAATGTTGCATCTGAGCTTTTAATTTGAAAGAAACGAGCTTTTAAAAATTGAAAACATTTTACAAAAATATATTAACAAAAGTTGATTGATACTTAAGTCGTTTTGTTTTCACAGTTTCTTTTTGGCGGTGGACACTTACCACATTTCAGTTAGTCCTATAAAGAGCGTAATGACATTTACGTCAACATTATTGCATCTTCAAAATAAATAAATGCATCATTACAGCGTTTCGGCTTTATGGACATTTTACTCGTTTCATTATTTTAGTACATTTACTTCTGGCGTTTACAGCGTTTTCGCGTAACGAAAAAAAGAGTTCAATTGTAGTAACCGCCACTAAGTCGTAAACCAGTCTTTTTTGTTAAATATTAAATATGACAGTTGAAAGAAAACCATAAGTTATGAATTAGATCCAAATATCACGAATTTTTGTTCATAAATGAAAGAGTTATGATTTTTTTTCTTGAAATCGAAAAGTTTTTTGGCTCTGGTGTAAAGTTTGTATTTTGGCGGTTACTACGTTCTCGCTTTTTGCCATCGATATATTAAGACACTTGCCAGTACCCAAATTTTGTATGTAGGACATACATTGTAGATACATTTTAATATTTATGTTATATTCAAATATCATCGTTAAAGTATTATTTTAAAAACGGTGCACGATGTTACATAATACCTACCAGTTATGTCTGTACAGACATGAAAGGGGTAATATTTTAGTTGTTTGCCAATTAAGAAGTCTGAAATGGACATTAATTTTAATAAGAATAGCATATAAATTTCCATTTACGCCGAACAAATATCAGCACCATATGAAAAATTTCTTAAATGGCTCTCATATATTTTAATTAAGGGTCCGTACTCGCGAAAACGTCGATAAGATGGTGGTTAAATACCAGCTAAAAGCCTTATTCATACAGAAAAATATTATTTGTACGAAGTGTAGACCAATTTCTTGGTTTTCGGTATTTGTACAATCGGCATCCGATATAATAGAGCTGCCAAGATGCTAAAAAGTATCTGAGCAAGCACTCTAACTCCATGACATTTAAGGTCTGCTCAGATACGGTCCATTCATAGTTGACATATCTAGTAAACAATTTTTTAACCTAAAAGTACACGTTTTCTGTTCTAAACTGCTATTTTCTTGGTTAAAAATTAAGCAATTTACTAATCACTACGGACGGAGTGCACAAATATGGACTCAGGTATTTTGGTATAGCCAAATATGGCCGTTTACAGCAAACAACGTGTACTTTTAGGTTAGTAAGTTGTTTACTAGATAAGACAACTAAGGATGAATGGACTTTAGATATTTATGAGCACTCTAACCGATCCGAATCTAATAATGACTGTAGTTTGATCTAGGTAGGAACCAGCTTTTGGAAGTTGACATTTTGTTCAATTAATAATTATTTGGAAACATGATAAATTTACTAAAGTTTGGAGCTGTATTATTATCGTTATCTCTAAATAGTTACCCCCTTCTTCATTATTAACATCTCCTAACATAGCAAGCGGAAGTATTGTTTGGCCCTTTCGGTCTAAGAGACACATTGATAAGATAATCGCGTTGAATTGAAAACTTCTCGTCAAATTTGACTTTTCATTGACAATGATTGCTGTCAGTTCGAAAGTTGCCTTACCCACAGATTAAATATAGGGAAGATTCCGTGTATTAAGACATACATGAACAAACTATTGTCATCCTTTACCATCTCAAGATGTATTCCATAAGGAAAAAGAGACAAATAAGGTAGCTCTCCTTGGTCTTGAATTATATCAACGACTCCATTTTCTTGAACAATGTTACCAACCTGACTAGATAAAATGTCATTACTATTAGTGTTGTCCAGTCTTCATCGTATGCTTTTATCGGCAATAATAATATTTTTACCAAATTAGGTAGCGAATACAGTAGGAATAAACCTTATTTCTTACTCAGAATCACGATCTTCTGCGATCCTTGATATGTCATGATTTCTAAATCTATTTTTTAGGATAAAAATAAAAACACAAAATTATTGAAATATTTTCTTTAATTAAAATGTCATAAGAAGTGTTCTGTCTAAAACGTAGCGGTAAGGTCCCGCTAAGAAACACAATTATCTAGCCTCAAAGAAAAACTAACTAGAAGGTCATTTTATTTTTTTACATAATTTTATTAACACGTACAAATCATTTAAACACGAAACTATAGGTGCTCTGAGAATTTAGACAAGTTTCTGGACCTGACGCCTCAGTGCTGCCGCCCTGGTGAACGGCATTTCAGAAAATCCTCATTATAACATGTTTTATGGAACTTATCATCCCTTAAAGCATACCTAACAATTTTCGTATGATGGCTTCTTTATAATTAATCAGTCGACACAAGTATCACATGAGTGTCATTATTAAACTAAACTTAATTTACTTTCTGGTTGACATGACATTGGATGATTACCAAATATGGTGGGTAGGTACTACGTCAGAATGTAATCACTTATGCGCGTACCCTTGCCTGAAACAACAGCTTAAAATGTGCGGAGCATATTTTTGAATACTTTTAGGGCACCAGTCATCTGCCTTTTTGATATCTTTGACCCATAATAGCCTTTGTTCAATGTCCTGTGGAAACCTGTTCGAAATTAAAAACATCGATTAATTTTCTGAGTTGGCTATCAATACATTTATCGATATCACGATCGGTCTCTTAAGTGCAACACTATGAGATACAAATATTTGAATCCCACTATTTATAATTACATTATGAATGCAAATACGAATGGTTAATTCACAAAACTACACACATGTATCCGGCAACAAATATTGAATAAGATTTTCAGTTACTTTTAGCTTAATAAGGTTCGAAATCTTAAAATTCAAGTCAAAACTAAATTACCGGTGAAACGTAATGTCTTTATTTTGTTCATTCAGGTAACCCTGGCGGTTTTTACACCCTGGAACCACACAAGTCATCACTTTTATCACATTCCGTGCACTTATCGAACAGAAATATACATGAAAAGCTTTATTTTAATCACTTTTACTATTTGCGGTTTAGGTGCACTAGTATAGCCAAACAAACATCGTTGACAGGCATTGCCGGCGTCACCCACAGATAATATAGACTCGGTCTATCAATTTATATGTCTATGGCCTTACCTATTCCGCACGTACCCGTCTAACCGCATTTTTCACATGTAAATAAAACTTAACCACCAGGAAACGTTGCGGTGGCATCATGACTGTGCCCTTACTGTGAAAGCATTTGACTGGTAGTGAGCATACTATAGTTGCCGATTTCTAATAATGAACTTTTGACAGTTACAGATTAATTCTTATTAATATGAGGGTAAGACTCACCATTTGTTCGATAGTCTTAACGTAATAAGGTGTTTCAAAAAGTCCAGGTTCAATTCCTGGACCGAGCACACGTATTTTTTGGAAGTGTATGAATGCAGTTTTTCTTTTTACTAAAATAGATCTTATGGTTCCTAAGACAAGATTTCGCTAGCTGTTATGGTTTCCAAAACCTCCATTTGGATTGATCACCCTGTATATAAGGCACATTTCTAAACTGTCAAATGTTCATTCTTAGATATCGGCAATTATTATAATATACTAATATAGCCTCTTTTAGTGACTGCGTAAACCCACGGTCAATGAATCTCCCTTATTGTATTATTTGACACCATTTTAATTCTAGACTGGTCAGTTTTTAAAGCATAACTGAAAAGCCTGAATTTCAAGTCAAAATATCGAGTTATTTTTATATTAAACGCGGAATCTATTTAACATAAAAATAAAATGATACGATTTGTCTCCTGTAAAGTTTTTTTAATATATTTTTCTTCCGAGTTGACTCCGAGCTATTTGAGACAGTTAAAAAATCTGCATACTATTTTGACTTTATAAGGCCCGTGCCTTCATTAGGCCTTTAGACCTCATAAGACCCTTTTTAACTTTTGAAAAGTTTGTAAGGGTTCAAGTAAGGAATTAGTATGCAACTTTTCTGGAGCGAAATAAAGCCAAGAATTTCCGTTACTTTTTAATTTTTGGATTGATCATAAAGAAAGGGCTTTGCGACCTAATTTGTAACCGTAAAAGTCCAATTTGCATAGCATTTTTTGAGAAAAATATGTACTTGTTATATTTAAAGAGGTCACGGAGTGTCACGGCCGAGCCAGGCACCCACTACATTGTTTTAAGGAATATGTAATTTCTGTTATTCTTTTGACTCAAAATATGTTGTTGGTTTCTAGACCATGTTGAGTCAGTTCTGACCTGATGCTGTGCCATCAGACGCTTCGTTTTATACAGAGGCAAGTCGAAAAGCGAGACGCCTAACGACAACACAGAGGCACTGGGAATTATGGCCGAAAAATCATGGTAGTGGTACGGAATAAAATATAATTTCTCTTGTAAAATTCGTCCACCAACAAAGGTTTCAAAGCGTTTAAAATAAATAAAAGTTGTGGAAATCTCGATGCTATTTGATGACAGGGACAGAATGCTTTGGCTTTGTATTAAACACGAGTGTACACAATAATTCTGAAATGGGTAAGGTACTCAATCCGCTTTTTAAAATTTGTTGATGAAATAAATAAATAAATTTCAGAATTGTTTCTTTGTTCAACGCATGAAAATGGACTTAATCCCAATGAGCATTTTATAACAGACTAACACAACGACCTAAAATAATATTTATTATAAATTCTTATTCTCTTAACGTTTGTTATTTAATAACATACAATGATAATATGGACTATTATGTTATTTCAGAGTAAATATAATTATGCTTCTCAACAACAATTCATCGTAAATCAATAATTCCTTTTTCCATACCATTTCGACGGTTATAAATTAATTTGCAGTTAGGAACACCCTAATAATTGTTCTGAGAGTAGAAACACGTTGTATATTTGTTTTATTAATTTTAGCCATTTTCATTATAATTATTGTGTATAATGATTTAAACTTTTTTAGCTTAACTACCTCAAGTTTTTTTTATCAAGCAAACTTTTTGTTGGTACAAAATTACAAGTAATATCCACCGTGTTATATTTGATTTCCATTTAATTATCCGTCTAATAAGGGCCGATAGAAATGCTTTCCTTCAAGCACATTCTTGAAATATCTCTTCCAGCGATTTCCAGCTAAGACCTTGTAATTAGATAGGTAAAATAAATGAAAACATCTAATGATAACCTTTAAAAAGTCAAAACAAAAAAGCGTCACATCTACCTCCACGTTCAATCAATCAAGTATTATAGCCAATAAGCATTAGCGTAATCAAATATGAAAGATTCAAGCCGGCCAATCGTCAAGGGACGATGCAGTTGAATACTTGAGTTATCTGCCCATGTTTGCTACCCTCGCTGCACGGCTGGCCGGCCCCGGTAATGAGGGAGCTGCGTAATTTACGACAGGGGAGGTTATATGAACTCAGGGTGCAACTGTTTGAAGTTTTTACGCGTGTTTGACTTACCTGAACCTTCCCGCGGATAGGTTCTGACTAGTTTGCGTAAACGCACACTGAGCTGTGTTAACCTTTTGAACGGTTTCGCTCTCGCGTCAAAATTTTAGGTAACATCATCATTTCACCACCGTGATCCAATGCACTCTCAAAGCTTCTACTTAATCGCCTAAAGAGCTGCGGCCCTATGAACCACGAACGAAGTGTTGCCTCCCTGTCACACTTACGTAGGAAGTCACAAGTGCGAGATAGATACAACACTTCGATCGTGGTTTTCGGTAGGGCCTCTGTCCTCGAGAAAGTTAACGAAGCAAGTAATATCAGATCTGAGATCGTTTGCAACGATGACCACTTGTTCGGCTAAGAAGATCATTATATCATCTCTTCCAGTAAGCTTAGCACGTGATTGATGCGACAATATGTCGCGGCGAGATAGCCTATCTGTCCCTCTTTTTTTAATATAGTTAGTAAATGACGGGAAATCTGTCTCGCCGCGACAAACTGTCGCACCAATCATGTGCTAAGCGTGCTGGTGCATATACGAATTTATCGCACTGTGACTCTAATATACTAATTACATTTTTGGCCCCGGCTTTGAGGAGAAAACCTCACTACTTGGCTAAGAAGGTAAAAATGTAGCCACCCCATACTCGATAATTTACTATAATGACCATCAAATGCATTAGGTAAGCTAAGCTGCAATTTTATTATAATATTATATATGAGCTTAAAGACAAGAACTGCATTATAACATTTTTCGTGAACTTTTAACTAAGACTACAATTTCGCTGGCCATATTCTTCATAGCTACATTTTCCGGTTCACTAAATTGGACGCTATTAAACTGAATTTCGCTTCGAATTTGCTGTTTTACGTATCTTCGTTAACATAATATTAAGTCATTATATTTGATGAGAAAAATCCGGGCCATTAGGTAACATTAAACGACGACTTCCGAACTTGGTACAGTTGGTACACCTACGGCTGTGATGTTATCATGCGGTGAGTTATGGGACTCCGCAATAAATACCTTCCAGCCCGTGATACAAAAATCATGGCTAAATTTTAAGGAAGCTTTGCCAATTATTATTGCTGTTTAGTATTTTACAAGGAAGTATGTGTGATGAATTTTTGGATGGTTTATCATAATTACACTTTAGGTACTTGGTTGACGCAGGTATGTATAGGTAATTGCATATTCTGCGCAATCTCGTATGAAACTGAAAAATATTAAACTAATTTAACTTGATTATACTTTTTTTATTGAATTGGAATTATTGAGCACTCGAAAATTTGGCACTGTTGCAAATCGTCCTTGGGCCTACAAAAGTCGCTATGTGTTATATTTATGGCTTTAAAATAGTAACCTAGCAACAACACACATCGTTTAAGTCGTGTGGAGACAAGTAGTTTAGTATAGCGTTTCATGTTTCATAGCAATAAGTTTATAAATTGTAATTTATCTTACATATAGGAAATACATTTACATATAGAATTGAAGCTGTTAGCTAATGTACTTATGAATTGATAAAGACTGTTTGTTTCTAAATAAATGAAGAAAAAAAAACACAATGGGTTTAATTTTCAACTATAGTCAAGTTAACAAAAATGTCCACCACTTGTGGGTTTAATTCAATTAATTAAATTCCGCACATAGCGATTTTTGTAGACGACGAAATGGCATGCCGTGAAAAATGGTGGCAAATAATATAATACTTTATTTTATGTTCCTCATAGCTACGAGTTATTCCTAGAGAGCCTTTGACTGCTTAGTTACCTATGTATATACCAAGAAGTAGATACTCGTACATGACATATATACATACATGACTCCAAGAGCCACTAATGTAAACTTCGCCGAACTCCATTTTCACAGGAATCACCTCGACAAGGAATTATTGATAGCTGCCAGCTATCCGGGCTGATAAACTAATATATACTTTTACCAACTGGAAAACTCTCGGTTCATCCACAACCGCACCCTTCTCATTTGTCAAATCAACAGAAATATATGCGTGAGACCTTACAGATTGATGGGCCGGCCTAGATTGAATTACATCTTGGTATGGTCTGACGAGGGTCTTAGATTCCATGCGGGTAAGGTATCCGCGAACACGAATAATACGAGAATGAAGTCTGTCTGATAAAGTGAAGACGTTTCGTATCTGTTAAGAGCGGTATTTGTGTACGGGGTATATTCACAAGACTATCATTAGTTACCAATTATTTCGTGAGTTCAAGTATTAGGGTCAAAATTCTTTTCGTTGTCTTATTTTGTGTCCCTAAAAGACGTGGCACTGTTTTGATTTCTGTATGAGATGATGTTTTGTTTCCAATTTTTGATGTATGAATTAAAATCTAGCTTGAAAAAGAAATTCTAAGTGCATCGGTTTTTTTTTATATACTGAGCCGATACAGCTACTAGAAGCGTGACAGAGTGGTATGAAACAAGACAACAAAAAGAATTTTTACGCATTAATAAACCAGATTTAAGCTATCACATATCTATCCATAGATCTAGGCTATAATATACATACAAATTGGAAACTGTCGTTAAAATCTCGTGGATTACGGTCTTTGGGTTTTGCTTGTGGTTTAGCTATGCGGGTAATTGAATACCGATGTAGCAAATTGCTAACTAGTTGGCACTAAAGGTGAATACGAGGATGTGACACTAGATAGAAAACAAATCTATACCAAAATCGTTTATTTCGTGTGATGATTAGTAAAGTTAACCGGTGAAGGAATACACCATGAGGAGACTTGCATACGTAGTTCCCAACGAGTATTGGGCCAGCGTTGTGATCACGCAAAATAGGCACGTTTGATGTTGAGTTGCGAGAAATAGACAGAAAACAATACAATCTTAATTTATTAGACCACTTCACAAAATGACAGAATTCTTGCTTGCCAATTTAAAAAATAAAATAAATTACTCATTTTAATTTTTATATTCGTGAAAGTAACTCAAATATCCGCAACTTTAAATTGTGTTTGTTACAAACATTTTTCAATATTGAGTATTATATTACATAAAATAGAAAATAAAGTGTCCGATATTTCCTTTCCAATTAACGTTTGTATGAATTCCTACGGCCGCTAGATTTATTACCGAGATACGTCAATTGATTGAATAATTTGGAAACTGCTTTAGCTATAGTATTTTATCTTGATCGATGTTTTGTCATTAAACCCATTAAATTCTAGGAGTAGATGGTTGTTATTTATTGAGCACTATAATATTGCTTAGTGCTTCATCTAGGTACGGTACCTATAACTTCCGTTCAGAATATATTTTTAATTATTTCAAGTATACATATTCCAGATTCTTCAAGTTCCTGTGCCTGTGATTCGGTGTTAGTTTCATTCGTGCCTTGTTAGTTAAGGTTGTATACGGGAAACTTGTACCCATTGTTATACGCTGAATATCTTGGTAATAATCTTGGTCAACTAACGGGGTGAGGCGAAACTTTCGCTGCAGGGAACAGCTCGAAGCGTTAAGGAAATCCAATTAATCGGACAAACAAGCCATTAGACTACACTCGAGATTAACTGTATTTACTCAATTGCTTTGCAGGTTTTCACGTCGATTTGGAGATTTAATTGCCAGTTTTAATGAGGATTAGTTTTACAAAAAATGCAGTAAAAGAGTAAAGAATTATTGGTATGGTTTAAAACGGGGTACTTATTTACCATGTACATTTTTAGCATCCCATTATTTCGGCACTGATGCAAATGCTATCTTCACGAAGCAACGAAACGGGGGTAAAATGGGGTATTTATACCCCATTTTAAATCATACTAATGATGTTAGCTTACAATGATTGAGAAGAGAATATCAAACGTGTAAACGGTTTTTTTTTCTTCTGTAGGATCATCTCCGAAAATATTGACTTTTGGAAAAAACTTTCTTTCAAGACCCTTATTATTTTTAAGATACCTATTCAATGATACCCCACACTTATAGGATGTACAGTTGTTTTAACGTTACAGCATGTTACAGCAAATAAAAAAAATTATATCCACTTCACCGGGGAGGTACACGAAAAAAATTTTTTCTAGTTTTTATTGTAGGTACCACTTTGTTGGCTTGATTAATATGTATACCTGTACCAAATTGCAGATTTTTAGTACTAACGGCCACTGAGCTATGCTGCGGACAGACGGACATGGGGAAACTATATGGGTTCGGTTTTTGCCATTTTGGCAACAGAACCCTAAAGAACAGCCGTAATCAGAATGAAATAATGGTGACATTTCCATGAATTTACTGCCGAAGATCCAAGGTTAAATTAGTATAGCGATTTCCTGCATCTCACTAGTTATCGCCAAGTGGGAACAGGCAACAAGCTATTAGCTATTCCATTGGGTGTTGCAAAGCCAGGATATTCTAGCTATCAATATGTACATTCAAACAGGTAATGCCCACGTCAGTAGCACTGCAACTTAGTTCTAAGTGCATGGTATAGGTACAACGTTTAATACAATTTCCATCGGGCATCGTTGGAATAGTATAAAGAGCCTCCTTCACAAGGAGCCCTCAAATGCGAAGCAACCAATGGCAATTTAAAATGTCTTTAGGTCAAAGACTATTTGTCTCTTACATACACGGTGCTCGTGAGCATTCCAAAAGATTTTAATGCTGAATTCCTGAGCATATTTAGAGTATTCAATGTTATATAAAATTTCCTGGATTCGGCTTGGTTTCAGAGATAATCAACATAAGTTTTTCAACGTAACTCGTCATAAGACATATTTTTGATTAAAATGCTACCACAATGTGTTCTAATATTTTTGCCTGACAATAAAAAAATACGAATAGACTTGACGAAATAATCTCTGTACCTAAAACAAACAATTAAAATAAATAATTTAAACAAATTGTTGTTATGATAAAAAGTATTGGAAATGTTAAAAAGTATTCAAAAAATCTAAAAAAAAAGATATTTTTTTTGTGGAGTTTGACATTAGGTCTCATAATATTTTTTTATATATATTGATGTCTAGAATGAATCATTTCCAAATTGTTTTTTTTTATCTTGGGTTTTTCGTTGTTATGAGTTCTTTTGCTTGACTTAAAAGTTATCAATAACTTATCATTTTTGAAACACTGAAAAATGTAGGTACTAAAAGTTAAAATAAACGTAACAAATTGGTATAAAAATAAAAACATAATAACTATTATGACTCAGTACCTGGTATACTATCAAGATGTCTTGCGATTGACAAGCTACGACATCGTTATGCCAAGATCCAGTACTTAGAGCCCATAACTTTGAATAACAATATTTCCAAACTTAATTTTAAAACCTCGGGACCTTTACAGGATTATTGTGGATAGTCTAAGGAGTCACTCATTTCCATTTCTCCCGTGTTAAGGGGCCACACACTGTATACATTATATTTCACTTAACGTACAGATTGTATACCTCGTGTGTTCATAAGTTTTGAGACGAATTTCAAACCTCAAATTTAAAATAAAAACGTGCTGGCAGCTTGTCGTGGCTGTTTCAGGATTTGAAATTGGAACGTTTTAATTAAGAATATATATCTTTTTTCTTTTTATTGTCATTGTTTGTCAAAATGGCGGCTAAGAAACAACTTCGGTGTACTGTAGTTTCGTTGTATGAGGCGGGAAAAAAACCAATGGAAATTTTTAACGAATTAAAAAATATTGGAGCTAGCCGCAATTTTGTATACTATACTATAAAGCGGTATAAGGAGACCCAAAAGATTGATGATCGTCCAAGAACTGGCCGCCCGCGTTCTGTTAGGACCCCTGCGAACATAAAGATTATCAAAGAACGAATTCGTCGAAATCCGTGCCGCACCCAGAAGAAAATGGCTCTACAGACGGGAATTTCACGTATATCGGTAAATAGAATACTTAAATATGATCTTAAATTAAAAGCGTATAGTAAGAGAAAAGTGCATTATCTAAATGATCGTCTACGGAAAATGCGACTCAAACGTTGTCGGACCCTACTTAGGCGACACGACCCTACAAAAATATTGTTCACGGATGAGAAGATATTTACTGTCGAAGAAAAATTTAACAGGCAGAATGATAAAATCTACGCCAAAAGCTCAAAGGAGATTCCGTCTAACGTGCGAAATGTCCAACGCACACATCATCCGGCTAGCGTCATGGTATGGTGGGGAGTTTCATATGAAGGCGTTACGAAATTACATTTCTGCCAACAGGGGGTCAAAGTTAAAGCACAAAATTATCAGAGTGACATTCTCAAGAACGTTGTAAAACCCCTATCTACCACTCTATTCGCTGGAAAGGACTGGATTTTCCAACAAGATTCAGCACCATCGCATAAAGCGAAATCTACACAAAAGTGGCTAAACGAAAATTTGCCTGGGTTTATTAGTACTGAGGAATGGCCTTCTTCAAGCCCAGACTTAAATCCTTTAGATTACTCTTTGTGGACGGAATTAGAGCTAAGGGCATGCCGAAAGCCGCATCCAAACCTTCAGGCCCTGAAGCGAGCCTTAGTGAGAGAAGCGAAGCGTATTCCTATTGAAAAAGTACGTGAAGCTATTGATGAGTGGAAACCGCGTTTAAGAGCCTGTATAAAAAATAAGGGTGGACATTTCGAGTAAATTATATTTTTATTTTACTAAGACATTGTCTTTCATTAACCCTATAACTGTGTCATAAAAATAAATTATCTTATCTAATTATAATTCGAGTATTCATTTCGTCTCAAAACTTATGAACACACGAGGTACTGTGTTTCAAGTGTATTTCAGATTATGTTAAAAGCGAAACGTAAACAATATCGACGCACTGACACTGAGAGGATTAGACGGGGATAAATTAAAGTAATTCTCAACTAAGATGTAGGAAATTAATAGTCTAAGCATGTGCTTACTGAGCTCCTAAACTAGGCGATGCATATTCAACGAGTGATTTGCGTAGGTAAGCAATCGCTTACATAACTAAATATATGGTAAGTGGGCGAACGATCTGCTTGATCTATGGTGGGAACTGCTAAAACTTGGTCTAGTACTTATTAACTCGAAACTTGAGTAAGTAGGTACCTAGGTAAGTATATTTCACAAGGCCTATTCTAAAACGGGTTTTTTTATCTACTTGGAGGAAACAAAGGCGCATTTTTTTAAAGGAGAACAATATTGCTTTGCTCTTCCGCGGTACAGAACGTGTAGTTAATTAGTGTAACCCGCTATAATTACTTGCGTATTTTTTTGCATGCAATTAATTTAGTACTAACGGCCAGACGGTCAGACGACATGGCGAAACTATATGGGTTCCGTTTTTGCCTTTTTGGCTACGGAACCCTAAAAATTACTTAATATCTTTAACTTACCTATCAGGAACTGTTTAAAAACGCTTTATCTTAAAAATCAATACTTTTTAATTTTACTTTAGACACGCTACACATGATTCTAGATAAACTGGCACCGTCTATGTAAATACTTGTTTATCAGTTCAAGAGTTCGAAACGTTATTGTTTTTCCATTGCAGATCGAAAGCAAACTTTCCTTACACTGGGTATCTGATCTCACTGCAGACATATATCTGGATCGACGGTAATGTGCCATTTGTATTAAAACCAAGCGCACCTGTTTACTCATTATTATATAGGTTGTGTTATTACAAAGGCATATTAGGACAGCTGTCCTTCAGTGGGCATATGATGGCACCGTGTTTAATCGTTTGTCGTTGTTACTGTCAGGTTCTAACAAGTATGTAAGTGCGAAAGTGACGCGTAGCACGATAAATAGATAAAACGAGACCATCATAAGCCACCTGGACTCCAATAGTTGACGCCCTTAGTATTATGAATAAAGCGCTAAGACGTGTTCTACAAATTACATTATGTAAAAAAAATGTGTTATTGTTTATATTTTACTTAAATTCAAATAATATTTACCAATGGTCACAATAAAATATTAAGGCCATATTCTTTGACCTCTCAACGCTAGTTTTAAGAGTCTAGTACGGGTCCTTAAATGAAAATACGGTCCCATCGTGAAGAAAGCATGAAACTTGGCATGAAGGTAGCTGTCATATATGTGCTTCAATTAAGATATGGAAGCACGTTAACAAATAATGTTTTCTCCCCCCCCCCACCCCTTTTATCTCCCGAATCCCGGTTTTTCGAATTTTCTACGAAAACTATAAGACTGAGGAGTTTACTCTTCAGGGACCAAATCATCGTCATTAATTACCTACAAAACGATACTACATTATACAGTGGTAAGATTAATATATTTCTGTCTACAGCCACCAGACATATTATGGAATTGTAAAAAAAAGGCAATTTTTTTTTTCTTGCTCCATTTGTAAGAAAACGACAAAAGAGGTGATAAAATAGGCTAGAATGTTAGATACCTTATACATTGAGCTACAAAATGACACCTATTTTGTAGTCGTAGAAGCATTACTTCCAGAGTTACAGCTTACCGCGTCTGAATCAAGTACTCGTTTTTTTACCTTTTTACAATACCACCTTTCTGTTAATTTTGTTTTGCTGAGATTTAGAGGTAAGGGTTTCAATAATTAAAAATACAGTCACATACACAGTGAAAATTATATATATTATTTATTTTAATATATATCACAGGAATCTCCTCCACACTTACAGAGACCAGTACAGGGAAGGCCCGACTTCCTACAACTGCATCGTCCTTTAATGCAGCTGCGGCATGAACATTTCGTCAATTCCTTAACAGATGCGAACGTTTCTTTGGTTGTACTCCAAAATGGCATCCAAATACCGTCTTCTTTCATCCAACCCCAGTTTTCGAAGTTCGGATATTCAGGATTTGGTATCAGACTTTGACCCCAGATCAATCCTGCTTGCAAATAAGCACGTTTTGCATGCTGTTCAAGAGCACCAAGTGTTGGTGGCAGCCTGTCCATTGCCCGTCCCTTGATAAATAACGCTTTTCTAGCTTGGTTTATGTCTTCTATATCGCTAGTTTTGTCGTAAGTCAGAATGACATACCTTGCCAAAGCATCCAATTGATGCATTTCAATTTCATTTTGAGTAAAAGGTTCGTGAAAAGGTTTCAAATACTCTGGTAACTTCAGGGAAGGAATTCCAAGTTTTCCAAAAGGACTTCTTTCCCTTTCCACAAAATCCAGATACTGTATCACACCCTGTAAATGCGTGAAAAAATAAAATCGTAATGTAATCGTATGTACATTTTTATGTTGCAATTTTGAATTATTATGAATTAAAATACTTTTTCCTCGCAAGTGTGATGAAAGAAAAACATTGTGTATAACTCGGGCGGTAACAATATTGTAAACTTGGGCCAAAAAAGCCCTTGGCTACGCCATCGGGCTTTGTTTATATATTTAATAATTTTTCAACATGCTTCCATATCTACTTTGAAGCACATATATATGACAACTACATTCATGCAAAGTTTCATGCTTTCTTCACGATGGGACCATAAAACTGATTTTTGTTAGGACAAGGAGCCGCACAGTACTTGATTCAGACGCGGTAAGCTGTAACTCTGGAAGTAATGCTTCTACGACTACAAAATAGGTGTCATTTTGTAGCTCAATGTATAAGGTATCTAACATTCTAGCCTATTTTATCACCTCTTTTGTCGTTTTCTTACAAATGGAGCAAGAAAAAAAAAATTGCCTTTTTTTTACAATTCCATAATATGTCTGTGGCCTATTTCACCATAATTACAAGTCTGACAATTGTAAAACATCACTGTTACTGACGTCACAGGCCTCCGTAGGCTACGGCTACCGCTTACTATCGGACGGTCTATGTGCTTGTTTGCAACCAACATAAAATTATTTCTAATAACGTTTTTAAACCATTAATAAGCTACTTTTTATTTTCCGAATCCCGTGACAATTGTCGCAAGGTTTAGTACAATTCTCATTCAATCTTGACATGCGGTTCGGCATATGTCGGAATTTTGCTACAATTGTCGTGTTTTTTGTGACAATTGTAATTTTGCTTCGCAAAAAAGTAGTTATTTACTGCTGATTTATTAAAGTTTCTGCGCTAAATTTTATGTTGGTGGCAAACAAACGCACGGCCCTTCCGATGGTAAGCGGTAACTGTAGCTTATAGACGCCCCAGATTGCAGGAACAGTAAATTTACAATTGTAGCACTTGTCAATGTGGTGAAATTGGGGCCTGGTGGCTGTAGACAGAAATATATTAATCTTACCACTGTATAATGTAGTATCGTTTTGTAGGTAATTTAGTGACGATGATTTGGTCCCTGAAAAGTAAACTCCTCAGTCTTATAGTTTTCGTAGAAAATTCGAAAAACCGGAATTCGGGAGATAAAAGGGGTGGGGGGGGGGAGAAAACATTATTTGTTAACGTGCTTCCATATCTTAATTGAAGCACATATATGACAACTACATTCATGCAAAGTTTCATGCTTTCTTCACGATGGGACCATAAAACTGATTTTTGTTAGGACAAGGAGCCGCACTAGTCATCCAGCCTCCGCTAATACCCGTGACAGTCGCCGTCAATGATGACGTGATACTGTAATACTCATGTAATACTCATAGTTAAAATATTTACAGTACTACAACTATGTGACTAGTGTGAATCGAAACGACATAGTGTAACATAATAATAATATAAGTAATTAATTTATAATCTGGCAAGCTCTAGCAAGCCATGTGTAAAGTAGACGGTAAATTTAGAAAATACACGGATGCGAGACTATCCCATTAATATTTAATACGAAACTCGTTATAGATCCGCGGTCCTATAATACGTATCAGGCGTACAATTTCATAAAAAATGATGCAAACATGCTGATTTTCAAAATTTTTGATGGACTGTCCACGAAAAAAGTATATAATTATACATGATGATCAGGGGTCGAACTAATCATGCAGATGACGCAAAAATAACGTACCTAATTTTGCATTATAGGATAATGCTTTTATTTAAGCTTCCATGCTGCATATTTCACAAAGTAATATAATAATCGCGAGTAAATCCATTACATTAATACAGGATGAAAGATGTATTGATTGTATTTTGTAGTTACACCCAGGGTATACTTGCTGCTATCATAAAATTTGTGAGGCCTATATTAAAGGGTGTATCATTTATTATAAATACGACTTTACTTGGCCATAATTTTTTATATTACATGTTTATATAAAAACATACATGTATCTAATTACTGCTTTAATAAGGTACACATTTCATCCTAGAAACTCGACGTAAACCATCTGGATTAGACACAACTAACCCAATCCGAAATCCTGATCTCCTGAGTAATAAAAAAATATTTCGGACAAGTATTTATTACAAGAAAATTTACGTTTTGCGAAAAAGACGACATCACACACAAAAAAATCGTACTTTGAAAGACACGCTTTCATGTGCTTCGTAATGTCAAACATTTAGATATTGCCATAGCTCTTATATTGCCCAAAAAAATGACCTGAATTTGTGAAAGGATACTTTAAAGAGAATATGGTATGTAGCTTACGTGTATTTTGACTTTGACATCTAATATAACTGTCGTGGAGCATTTATATCTACCTGTTCTAACTATGGATCAAGCCCATGGTGTTTCATTAAAGATTTTATGTATGGCTGATTCTTATAGCTGCTTCGCTGTTCTCGCACGCATAAGAAAGTGAAGGGCATCTAAAACGTTGTGTAAAAATCCGATTTCATGTAAAACATAAAATCCACCACATTTTATTTGTGTATGCCTGATTGGGGAATCATGAAGACTCCGTTTAGATAATATACTCGGGTAGCATCTTGACCTATTACTTCTTAAAATAGTACCATCGAGTCGCTGAAATAGTCTTACATTCAGCTGTATAGGTTTGTCCGAAATACGTTTGATAGGCAATATTTTAAGCACGATAAAGCCCCTAAAAGAAACAATTTGGAAAGTAGCCATACATTACGTACACACCGTACACTCAGAACATAGAAAAGCAAAATAATACATACGAGGGCTGTTTGATAAGTACCCGATTTCAAGAAGGAAAAAACTTTTTTTTTAAAGTATTAATTTATTTTTCTACATAATCTCCATGTAGCTCTATACACTTTTGCCAACGGTATTATAGTTTCAGTAAGGCGCCCAAAACATAGGACTTCTGAAACTCGTCAAAATAGGCCTCTGTAGCGGCAATGACGTCATCGGTGCACGCAAATTTTTTTCCGCCGAGCCATTTTCTCAGATTTGGGAACAAGAAAAAATCGCACGGAGTCAGATCTGGTGAATAAGGTGGGTGCGGCACCAATTCAAACCGTAATTCTTTTAATTTTGCTGCTACAAGTTTGCACGAATGAGCTGGTGCGTTGTCATGGTGGAAGAGAATTTTCTTCTTAGTTAAGTGGGGCCGTTTTTTCTTCAACGCAGAGTCGAATTCCCAAAGTAAGTTAGAATAATATTGCCCTGTCATCGTTTTTCCTTTTTCTAGATAATGATGTATGTGTATGATGCCTTGCGAATCCCAAAACACGGTGGCCATGATCTTTCCGGCTGATGGGATGGTTTTCGCCTTCTTAGGAGCAGGTTCACCTCGTAAAATCCACTGCTTTGATTGTTCCTTCGTCTCCGGAGTGAAATGGTGGATCCATGTTTCGTCCACCGTGATGAAACGACGCAGAAACTCCTTTGATTTTTTTTGAAACTTGGCCAAACAGTACTTCGAAGTAGTCACTCGCTTCAGTTTATGCTCTTCGGTGAGTAAACGCGGCACCCACCTCGCCGATACCTTCTTCATGCCCAATTTCTCTTCTATTATATACTGTACTCGCTCGATAGAAACATTTACAATGTTAACAATTTCTCTTGCTTTTATTCGTCGGTCGGCCACTATAATATTTTCAATTTTTTTCACCATTTCCGTAGTCACCTCAATCGACCGCCTGGACGATCCTCATCAAATACGGATGTTCTGCCACGTTTAAATTCATTAAATCAATATCTTATGGTAGTCATAGAAGGAGTACAGTCCTTATAAACAGCCTGCGACTTTACTTTTATCTCGTAACAAGTTTTACCTTCCAAAAACAGAAACCGAATTACCGACCGATACTGTTCTTTCTCCATACTTGCAATTACAAAAACGAATGCTCTCATTTGACAGACGGGTAATGAAAAAAAAACAAAAGAGCGGCATGTTTTTTTTTTATTTTCTGGCCCATGAAAAATGCCTTAAAAAGGTTGTATACCTATTTTCAGCCAGTAACATTCACAACTTTAAACAACGGTTACTTATCAAACAGCCCTCGTATTTCAAAAGTTAGACCAGGTTAAACTTGTATTTATAATAAAGGATACAGTCTTTAATACTATTTGCGTTTCCTCTGGCTCTATATTTCTGATATATTGTGTTATCTCCAAAACGCATTTGAATGTCGGTTCTATGTTCAATATGTTTTGATCACAGCACGTACATGTTTTTGTCACGTATCTCCAAAAAGGCAAAAAGGGTAAATTATAACAATATTCTTGTAAATTCGACATTCAATTGTGTATTTTAAAACATTGGTAAAAGAACGGCATTATGTACTCAACTTACTTATTTCAAATGACACTTTCGTTTTAGTAAAAATAGTAATAGTAAAAATATTTTTTGAAAACATTCTATAGGTGATTTAATGTTATCCACATTATTAGTAAGATCACTGTACATGGTCAAGTTTATCTGTGTTATTATACAGGGTTACTTTTTCACCGTTACAATAATTATGTACCATATCATTGGTATATATAATAGATCACATTTATCAAGTAAAATTTTCAATTTTTTTTAATTTTTATTAATTTACCCTTCATGCAAATGTAACATAGTGGGCGCCATTCCCTATAGCAACTTTAGTGATTCGTATATTTTTCCATTCAATTTTTTTATGAAAAGCTTATTTCTCAGTACAGATTGCGCATTTTTACGCGCTTGTGCGAGAATTGGTTCATTTTACGTCAGGTCGAAATCTTCGTAGGGCCATATGTTTGGCAGCCTCCGTAGCCTAGTTGGTAGTGACCCTGCCTACGAAGCTGGAGGTTCCGGGTTCGAATCCCGGCGAGGGCATTATTTGTGTATTTATTTATCACAAATATTTGTTCCTTGGTCATGGCTGTCTATGTATTTAAGTATCTATATGTATCTATCTATTATATATATCGTCGCCTGGTACCCACATCACAAGCCTTAATTGAGCTTACCGTGGGGCTAGGTCGATTTGTGTAAGATGTCCCAAGATATTTATTATTTTATTTATTTATTATTTATTTTATATGTACTGAAAAACGTCGTACGGATACACGTGTGGAAACGAAATTCGTAACTCGTGTCGATTTAAAGCACTCCCTTCGGTCGTGCTTTAATTTATCTCCACTCCTTTAGTACTTAATTTTTTTCGCACTTGAATCGAAATGTACTAATTCTCGGTATGTTTCGTAACAATTCGCATTATTTTCCATATTTTTTTTAATTGATAGTATATTATTAATAGTATTTTATTGATACTCATGTCTGCCTGCGACCACGGGTGTAACGTCAGGATATAATTAAACGTAAGTTTAAGCGATTAGGACCCGTTTGTATTTAAAATATGAGTGATAGTCGTGAAAGTTTAAATCAATATAGTGCGACTGCTTGCAAAACATTTCATAAAATAATTCGAATTCCAAAATAAATTGTGTTTTTAAAATTTTATTGGATGATAACGAAATATTATGGATATAAAATCCTATTTTTAATAGATACAAGTAGGTACCATTCTTAATTATTTCACTATTTTCGTCATGTCAAAATGTGTCATGGTCTTATCACCAGTAGTCATCCTACTGTTTTTATCTATACTGTGTTATATGTTTGTTATTGTTTTGGTTTAATATATTGAATAACATAATTCTATTAATTTAGTCACTCACCACTTATGTTTATTCAGTCTCCGAAGCCCCAGTGATGATAACATTTTTTTATGTGTTATCACACCAATCTTAAAGATAGTTTGGTTGACGACAGCGGTGCGCAAAATTGACGTACGTCCTCCCTCCAACAGGTCCCGATTGGGACTGAAAGATGACAGCAGGAGCGATCCGGGAGAATAATTTCACATTTATTTTGTAAGATGAAATATAATTCTTACAATATTAATGATTTCTTCTTGTTAATCGTTGACACAGACTTTGACGTTTCTTCTGATATATTTTTTTCTTGGTAAAGTTATGCAGTTTCTTAGCAAAATGAGTTTTCATGCAGAGATTAGACCTATGTTTGGGATCGTTTTTTATAGGGCGAAGTTTGTTTAAATACTTAATACTAATCAATGCGCGATAGATCAAGTTCTCAAATGTAACAAATATAAGTTTTGCTTCATGAGGAAGTAGTATTATTGAGAAAACTGAAAAAAACAAACGGGAATTCTACGCTTACCTTGCCTTAAGAGCCTCTTTCATTATCTCCACATAAAATTTGTCTGACAGATATATTTTAGCTGTCCTTTTCATTTATATAACTTGGGAAAAGTATAGTGATAATTTTATTTGGCAAATATATTTATCCGGGGATTGTCAAACAGGCCATGAAACTTTGTATTTAACCACCATATACGGACATATTTTTCCTCAGATCTATGAAATGTGGTCAAAAAATTATGTAAGATCGCACGGACGGCTTCAAGCACTCCATCTCGTACAAATTTCTGCAGTCGGACTGCAGTTTCCATACACATTGACTGCTTGAAACGGTTCATGTGCAGTCGACGGCAAAGATATCATTACGGTTTAGGTGCCAAAATTATATTTACACGACTTTAATGTCGAGGCAATAAAGTCGTGTAAATATATTTTTGGAACCTAATGCCGTAAGGATATCTTTGACGTCAACTGTACCTATCACGGTCTAAGTCTAAATACATGTCTGAGGATCTTGCAGTCGAGGGCGTCGTAAAATAAGATTGGTTCAATCGACCACGTTTTATTGACTTATTAACATCGATCTCAGATGCTTGCTGGCTGTGAATTGTTTCAATTTCCTCGCTCCGATAGCGCCCGAGCATGTTATGTTGCATGTCGGGTTACAGCGATTATTTCTGCATAGTACAAACATTTCTACACTTGATTGAAACTGGGTGCTGGGGGGGTGGTAGGTTAATTTAGTTATTGTTTATAATGTTTATGCTTTCTTGACTTATATTTTTTAATTGGTTTAGCGGTACAAGTATGTATTATATACAGGGTGTTAGTCTAATACGGGCGAAGCTCCTAACTGGGTTTAGCTTAGGACATTATGAGTACATTTAGATAGCTTTTACAAAAAATTGGAGCAATAAAATTATCCATACAAAATAATTTGGCGCGCAATATAGAGCAAAACTAAGTTAAATGCTCGTTGACAGCTAATTTCAAAAGCAGATGAAATAACTGCCATATCAATATAGGTATTTACAATTGTTCGTACCTTCATGGCTGCTCCGAAAATCTTAAAAAAATTCTGTGGGCTCATAATTAAGTGTAACTTTAAAAAACCTCGTAATCCATGATTACACTGATGAATCCCATGAATGGCTTAATTTATCGCCCGTATTAGATTTACACACGGTATAAGTCTGAAAAGTAGTTACAAGTAGGTGCTTACTGCAAAACTATTTGACGGATTACGATATGACGTCAAATATTAATACACATAATTATTTTAACGACAAACGGAACTTAATCGATCGATCGGGATGTAACGTAATATTGAATAAGTATAATTTACAAACTTGAGTCCCAAATGTCGTCAAAATATGAATGCTAAGGCACTTGACTGGTCTCACCGCGAGCTACGAAACTATGAACTACGGGCTATAAGCAAAAGATACGCACTCCTGTGTAAATAAAAGAGACATGGCGATACTCGCCCAGCTATCAGCTATCACCGCCGGGCGAGTATCGCTTTGTCTCTTTTATTTACACAGGAGTGCGTATGTGTTGATCGTGTTTATCGCTTAGTAGCTCGCGGTGAGACCAGTGCAAAATAGTGAAAGTTTAAATCGATATAATTATTATAACTACAAATATTTTTAACTAACTTGATTTCACATATCGAAATTTGCTTTGTTTAGTTTTGTTTTCAGGCTATAACAAAAATAATGATGCATCCATTTAAGGGTTCATTCAGTATCGTAAATCAATTTGGAAAAAGAGGGAGAAAAAAATTGTTATATGGGGCAACTGGCCAAATATGGCCAACAATCCATAGGCAATGATTTTTTTGCAAAAAAGAATATTTTCTCCTACTTTTTCCTAATCATAATGGAATACTATATCGGCCCTTAAAGGGCCAAAAAGTGGTAAGTATAATTAAAATATAATAAATATAATGCAGCAAGAATTAATGCCTTTTAAAAAGAATTAAAGTCTTAAAATAAAGTATACCTATACTTTAACCCTTTACCTACGGGTGTCAACCAGAGTTGCCACCAAGGCAACAGCCGTGCAGTACGGGTGTCAACTATAGTTGATCGAAGTACTGGTCATGTTTAATATTTTTTTTATTCAAAACTAGACCTTGTATCTTGGTAATAGCGGTCACAATATGCTTTGGGATTAGTATAGATGCAAAGAAAAAAATACCCTAATGTTTCGGTAGATGGCTCTGATATAAATATATTTTTAAAACTACCGCTTTTTTTGCTGGCAACTGGGGTTGACACCCGTACTGCAGGAGTGCCAAAAATTGAAATCAATATGGCGGACAATAGTGATGTTTCAAATTTTATCGACTTGTTGTGAGAGACAGATCAGAGAATACCCGTACTTTACAGATTTGCCAATACCTTAGTGCCCACTCTTACTAACTATACAAACTAATAAGTTTAAAAATTAAATAATTATACACATAAAACCTTATTAGATTCAAATAATTGTTCGATTTTTCCCTAATCGATGCGACATATCGACAACTGTATCGATAGACGCACATCACTATTTTCCATATGTGAGAAATTGTTTGTTTGCAAGGTTTTTATTGATTGATATTTATGCTTTTTTTTAATAATTATAATCTTTTGAGTATTTGTTTGTGTTAAATATACCATAAACGAATGTTTTTACACTTAAACTTGTGAAATTCGCGAGTGGTAACTTATAAATCTTCAAATTCTTAGTGACTGATATATTACTTGATATTATAAAAAAAAGGGAATATTATTACCATATGTCATTATTTATTGATTAAAGACAACAAATGTAATATGTGTGCGAAATTTCAAGTGTGTAGCTGCAATACTGTAAAAGTTCCAGGTAAGTGAAGTTATGCCTTACACCGGCTCTCGAAAAAACATGCCCGTATTGAGAGGTTACGGAGTGATACAGGGCCCCGTAGGTAAAGGGTTAAATAACTACGGAATCCTTCACTGAGCGTGGCCCGACTTGCTCTTGGCCGGTTTTTTCTTTTAATATTCTGGTTCCTATTTCAATGTCATTGTTATAACTAAATAATACAATTATAAGAATGGACGAATAAAGCTGGAAATATTTTTCGGGAAAGCTTAAAACAAAGAACTTTTTACAGCAAATTGTTTCATTTTATTTTTAGGCACAAAAGCCCCTTTCACGAATTTAAATTTATTTTGGTAAATAGTGTTCAGTAGGGTTAACAATTTAACATATTTGAACTATTGTCGGTTTGCATGGCATTGTCCTTTTCACACCTACCTTGTTAACAAATGACAGCAGTATTATCTGTGACAAAAGCGCAACCAGTAGGCTTAGCGCATAATTAGTGCGACAGTATGTCGCCGCGAGATAAATTCCGACCACAGATAAAATATAGGGAAGATTCCGTGTATTAAGACATACCTGAACAAACTATTGTCATCCTTTACCATCTCAGTATGTATTCCATAAGGAAAAAGAGACAAACAAGGTAGTTCTACTCGGTCGTGAATTATATCACCGACTCCATTTTCTTAATTTTTCTTGAACAATGCTACCAACCTGACTAGATAAAATGTCATTACTATTAGTGTTGTCCAGTCTTCATCGTATGCTTTTATCGGCAATAATAATATTTTTTACCAAATTAGGTAGCGATGAACAGTGCGAATAAACCTTATTTCCTACCCAGAATCACGATCTTCTGCGATCCTTAATATGTCATGATTTCTAAATCTACACTTTAGGATAAAAATAAAATCACAAAATTAATGAAATATTTTCTTTAATTAAAATGTCAAATGTCATAAGAAGTGTTCTGTCTAAAACGTATGCCACTAGTTGGCGCCACTTAGCGGTAAGGTCCCGCTAAGAAACACAATTACCTAGCCTCAAAGAACAACTAACTAGAAGAAGGTCATTTTATTTTTTTACATAATTTTATTAACTTGTACAAATCATTTAAACACGAAACTATAGGCGCTCTGAGAATTTAGACAAGTTTCTGGACCTGACGCCTCAGTGCTGCCGCCCTGATGAACGGCATTTCAGAAAACCCTCATTATAACATGTTTTACGGAACTTATCATCCCTTAAAGCATACCTAACAATTTTCGTATGATGGCTTCTTTATAATTAATCAGTCTACACAAGTATCACATGAGTGTCATTATTAAACTAAACTTACTTTACTTTCTGGTTGACATGACATTGGATGATTACCAAATATGGTGGGTACTACGTCAGAATGTAATCACTTATGGGTACGCCCTTGCCTGAAACAACAGCTTAAAAATGTTCGGAGCATATTTTTGAATACTTTTTAGGGCACCAGTCGTCTGCCTTTTTGATATTTTTGACCCATATTAGCCTTTGTTCAGTGTCCTGTGGAAACCTGGGTCGCGTTTTATAAAGTTACAATTTACAATTTCGCTGTTTGCCTCTCTTTCTAGCTAATATGTGCGTGCGTTAGAGAGGCAAACAGCGAAATTGTAAATTGTAACTTTATAAAACGCGACCCTGTTGGAAATTAAAAACATCGATTCATTTTCTGAGTTGGCTATCAATAGATTTATCGATATCACGATCGATCGCTTAAGTACAACACTATGCAATACAAATATTTGAATCCCACTATTTATAATTACATTACGAATGCAAATACGAATGGTTAATTCACAAAGCTACACACATGTATCCGGCAACAAATATTGAATAAGATTTTCAGTTACTTTTACCTTAATAAGGTTCGAAATTTTAAAATTCAAGTCAAAACTAAATTACCGGTGAAACGTAATGTCTTTATTTTGTTCATTCAGGTAACCCTGGCGGTTTTTACACCATGGAACCACACAAGTCATCACTTTTATCACATTCCGTGCACTTATCGAACAGAAATATACATGAAAAGCTTTATTTTAATCACTTTTACTATTTGCGGTTTAGGTGCACTAGTATAGCCAAACAAAGATCGTTGACAGGCATTGCTGGCGTCACCCACAGATATAATAGACTCGGTCTATTAAATTAATAAGTCTATGATTCCGACCAACACAATTTTGATGACAATTGTTTTCATGCGGTATCACTAATTGTCTATGATTTAAAGAAATAAGTGTAAGTAGTTTGTTGCTAATATTTTGATACTTTAAGTTTTAGTTCTCACATGTACCCAAATGTTTGACTGTGGTGACGTTTTATTAAATACGTTACCTGAATCTCATAAATTAGGCAATTAGGCAAAGTGAAGAATAAACTATTAGAATTTTTAATTTGAATTTTATTTTATAAAGTATTTAAACTGCATTTTATTTCTCACGTTGGTATAATCATTTATTGTGGGTAGTTTAAACGTTTTATGTGTTTTTCGTTAATTTTAACACATTGAGCGCTGGGAACTCCCGAGGGGAGTTCTCTGTGGGAGGTCCATTTTCGCTACAAAGCGGAAAAATCACGGGATCGGCTACGAGCGTAGCGCGTGGCACTCGTCCGCAATGAAAGTGTTAACTGATATACGTCACGTACCGTATATTTTAACGTATTTTCTTAAGTCCTATGTGCACAGAAAATCAAAAATATATACATGTATCAAAATGTTTAATTCCCGTAACACAAAGTGTGACACAATCTCAAGATTTTTCGAATTTCCCACCAAAAATGTAAGTATGATTTCAGTGATCACACTGACTTCCTGCCTTTTACTATGTCTTGTAATAAAAAAAGGATTGGATTCTCAAGTTATTTTTTATTATGAATCATAATGAAGATACAAACAAATCAACGATTAAGTATTTTTTATAAAATATTGAAGTAACTACTTATTTCCTGTTTTTAATATCAACGGTCATAAAATAATTAAACCATCCGTTTTATTTACTTAAATACTATATATGTGTATTATAGTATTTTATGCAACCCTTGTTTAAGAGAGGTCAGGAAAGGTGAGTGGCGTGGGTAACAATTTGAGGCGAAGCCGAAACTCGTTATTAAAGACGCCACGAGCATTTTTTGACTCAGTTAAACAATGTTGCATACAATACTTTTTCTATGACCACACACTTATTTTCAAATAAAATTATAAATTTGAGAAATATTCTCAGTCAAACACAATTTTATTAATTATCAAGGTTGGGCGGGAGACGTCAAAATTAAAAAAGAAAGCTCCTCTATGGTTTAGATACTGTTCATCAGAAATGACATTTAAAATTAGATTGACAGCCATGTAGGTATTTAATATGCAATATAGACTTATCTTGACACCTGTAAGGTCCCCTGCCTACTTAAAGGTGTGTTCACGACTATATAAAAGTACGAGAGTAGAAAAAATTGTTAAACTGTCATTGTTGCATAATTTTTTTTTGTAATTTCGATTAATTACTTATTCAATATGTTTTTTTAGCGGACACTTTAAAAACTAACTCATTCACTGTTTACGCTACGATCGTAGCGCTACGTCGTAGCGCGGTAGAATGGCTAAAGGTCCGGCCACGACATTGCATGGTCTAAGGCGACCAGCGGCGAGCGAATCCATGAGTTGGAGCAGGATGCCCATATGGGTACTCCCTCTCGCACGTATGGTTTTCCGCTAAGCCGGTCGCCTTAAACCAAAGTCGTGGCCGCGGCATAACCCCGTAAGTCCAGCGGCGCTACCGCGAACTACGAAATACGCAAATTTCGGGGTATTTGCTCTGTCACTCTAATGACGCCTTACGTAGGACCGTAGTAGCCGTACCATGCTGCCGCCGTGTTATGAACGTGGACTTACTTTCTATCTTCCTCGCTTGTATTCCGCGAGTATGAGCGGGATGGATAGAAAGTAAGGCCACGTTAATACATCATCATCATCATCAGCCTATGATAGTCCACTGCTGGACGTAGGGCTCTCCTAACGTATAGACGCAGTAGGAGGTAAATGCCCATAATCGCCACGCTGGGCAAGCGGATTGACGATTGCAGTAATGTGTCCACTATGATGACGCTGCTGCCCATCATCATCTTTTATCAAATAATGATCAGTGACACTTCAATCCCTTATTCGACTTTTACGACACTCGCAGGTGGAGTTCGGGTGGTGACAAATGTATTCTTACTGCCGCCACCACACGACGTTAATACATACCATGTGCTTACCATGACCGGCGGTAGCACACTGGCCTATTAGAAAAAGTGTTAGGGAATTTTATAGTAATTGTTAAAATAATAGTGAGTAACTTCGTTTGTTTCAGATTAAAAAAGTAGAAAACAATAGCGACTCTGTTACTACTGTAAATTGTACTTGTGTAATCAGTGTATGTACAGTCAAGGGCATTAATGTATATACACTTCTCCATACTGATCCCTTACAAATATGGCTATATATTAATGCACTCGACTGTACACCGGGACTTACTAGAATAGAAAGATGAGTCGGTATGTTATTGAAAGTACCTAAGACATAATGGTAATAAACTTGTAAAAATATTGTTAGTAGGTACGTAAATGACGTGATTTAGTAGACTTTTCATACCGGCCAAGAGCATGTCGGGCCATGCTCAGGATAGGGTGCCGTATTCAAAAACGACTGGGCCGATTATGTTCAAAATAATTTTATTGTAAAGTGTTCTATAAGCCCATTTATTCATGATTTTATTTTTATTTTTTAGATCAATAAGTAGTGGGAGGCACATTTTTTTAAATCCTTTTTGAAAGCCCTATTCATCGATACACACCATACTATAGAGTTACAGCAAAATAAAACCTTTCCTTGACCGTACTTACCACATTTTCCCACAAAACATTCGTCAACATGTTCCCTGACGACATGCCAATAGACCTTTAAAATTTTCGTTGAAAACAATATTCTTTCAAATTCCCTCATCCCATGTTATCGAAGCATCCCAAAATCGTAGGTTACCCGAATTACGGACGAAAGTTAATATTGGCTTTTAAACTGTTACGCCTACCGTCCGATACGCTCCCAACCAACATTCATAATAAAATCATCGAGTCCGAGACTCTCACAAATAGTGGTGTGTCACAAATTGCCATTTTTCCCGTTTCTGAGAATCCCCCCAATTATCGTTCCTAGCGTTCCGGTTTTTGCTGCAAACCGCTAAAGGTGCATTTAGACCAAACGAGCATTCGCTCATTCTATCCCCCACTCTACGAAATTCGTTTGTTACACACAACATGATTCGTCGAAATTCGTTGATTTCGTAGAGCGGATAGAATGAGCAAATGCTCATTTGGTCTAAATCAAACTTAATAGTGCCTAGGGTTCACTTGGTAACTTAATCCTACAGATTAATATTAATTGAGCGATTATCACGTTATTTGGTCTTCCTTCCAACAACCTTCAAAATAGATTTATCCCTATCTCATCATATTTTATTATACATGAATTTCTCCATATTTATTAACTTTCATTTAAACTTCTGCATTTTAGTAGTGTTTCTTCTTATTTTACCACTTCGGATCATTTAGTTTCCCAATGGGTCTTAACTAAATTACAATATCGATACTATAATAAACTGTAAATTTCGTATCTACATTTGTTTAATCGATTTCAAGCCAAACATTGTTGTTATTGTCTCGGAACTACGAACAAATGAAACATGGAAGCCGCACGCCATACTAAATTGCCTTTCAAAAACGGTCCTGAATTCTAGTTGACAAATGTCTCTCCCTCTTTAATGCATCACAGTGATGAATTTCAATATCAATCTATAAAAACTTAAACCACCATTTAAAAATTGTTGTGATTGAATACTTTGAATAGTTGTGAAGTTTTGATTGGCTATATTCAATACACATTTGTCAAAGATGTTGCGCCGAAATATGCGCGGTATTAAGAAAAGCGCTATGTGCAACCCATCTTGGCACAATTGAACAATTGTTTTTGGGGGCATTTTTGAGCTGGCGTTAGACGTCCATGTTATATAATGGTCGCAGTCTCGGAAGATCACACGTTTTTGGGCGTAAACTTTTTACAAATTATTTATTTTACATTGTAAATATCCCGTTTTAAGTCATTAATAAAAAGATGGGAAAAAAACTCACGAATAATACTCGTATTCCCGTAGTGATGTGTCTCGCCCATCACTATTCACAGGTAAGCTCAAGTGGGCTTAGAGCTAATAAAATCGCTTCGAAAATACCGAGTGCTGTGAGGTCCGGCGATTTTTTCC
Organism: Thaumatotibia leucotreta; assembly: GCA_025490895.1. Lineage (NCBI taxonomy): Eukaryota > Metazoa > Arthropoda > Insecta > Lepidoptera > Tortricidae > Thaumatotibia > Thaumatotibia leucotreta. The sequence continues at coordinate 50,222 of JALPQI010001463.1, forward strand.
TTTACGTGCGGCTCTGGCCGTACGGCGCATTATTAATTACTGTCTGTCCAGCCATTTAATATTTCACTCCTAGCGCAGAAAAACAAAATGCAGTAATATAACTTAGTATCTTGGCCTGAGTAGTGGGCCGTGAGTAAAGACCTTAATGCTCACTTGCACTATGTTTTTTTATTGGACCAAAACAAAAGATACAATACACGCGTTGACATTTTCTGTACTACTCGCTTAAATCTAGGTTTAAACAAGTGACTCGGTGGTAACTGATTATGGCATATATATATTTATTTATTTCTATAATAATAATACATTGTGTTAGAAAACATTATGACTAGTTACATGCTTATTTATAACATAAATTAAAAATAATGAATTATTTTTGGGACATGTCAAAAATATTAAATAAAAAAATAAAAAAGTAAATAAGAACAAAAATGTATAACGAGAATAATATTAAAAAAAATCTAAGTACTTAACCCTAAACAATTAAATATATTTTTTATTTTTATTTTGATAACATATCATCCCATATAAATCAAAACAGTACCTACATAAAAAAAATATCCATACATTTTTGACACTTCTAACCGGTTATGTTGCCGTATGCAACTTGTACCTACTATTTCTATGTACTGTATGGTATCCCTTTAATATGTGAAGTTTACAAACAAAAATTCGCATTTACGATTTACACATTACAATCTTTACTTAATTACGAATTTATATTATTTATGGAAGCGTCTCGACTGTTATAGACATTTTGCAAACTGACGTCACCACACTGAACTTTGATCAATCGATGACCGTTCATCGTTCGACACTAAATCAGTTTTTCTGATTCAAAAGAAAGACAGGAAAGAAGCAACGACCAGTGTCGTTCGCAGCACTTTAAATAACAACTCTAGTACTGTGAAAGTGAAAAACAGGAAGGTGGACGCCGTTACAGCACGGGACAAACGCTAGCACGATGATGATGATGATCATGAAACAAGTCGAAGTTCTGCTTACAAATAGCTGTGAAGTTGCAGGCCCACCCTTCAACCGCTCGGGCCTTAATCCCCACTTAGGTAATTCCCCATATTTTGCCGTTTTTAACGTTTATCCGTAACGGAAACTCATTTTTAACTTTTAATGCGATTAGATCATGTGTGTTTTATTTGATCGTTGGCCTCATCTGGCTTGCAGATTATTTATTTTGTCTTCTACTTAAGGACATGTAATATTTGTGTTAGCTTTGTGTTGTACCTAATAACTAATAATCATCTTCGAAACATTAAGTACAGATGTCGCTAGTGATTAGCTTCACAATACCATTGACTAAATTCGCTGTGATCGACGGAAGGTCGTCTGGTGTAATTGGAAGCACGTTGGACCGGCAATCCAAAGACAGCGGGTTCGAATCCCGTGACAACCAGAGTCTTTCGCAGTTGACTTTTTCTATGGTAAGCACATCTGTTACGACATTGTGGGATTATCATCTTGGCTGTTGAGATTTCATTGTTTATTTTACCAAATTCGTGAATAATATATAATTATTGATAATGCATGTAGTGAAAACATTAGTACTAGCTAATTTTATGATCCAAAGCTGATATCAATATTTTACGCATAGTTCAGTAGTGCGTAGCTCGCTCTTTTTAAATGATTTATAGTAAATAATTTAAAAAAATTAACATTAAAAAAATAATTTTAAAAAATTAACAAGTCTGATTAAAACTATTGAACATTATGATTTTTCAATTGTAGGTACCTAAATACCTATAGTTTTCCATAGATCACAGAGCTTTGATAACAAATTAGTAGGATAGTTTAAAATTGTGTTGATCCGAGAGAGGTGTGCTCGAATGCAATATCCGCTTCTAAACGAGTTTTCGTCTGAAAAAACGATTCGACTACTATTGAAGCGGAACGCAGTATACCTCTTCAAACGTGATAACGAAGTTTGGAGATATTGCATAACTTCAGGACTTCCGAAACCAAATTAAACATAACATTTCAAGTATTATCACAAGACAATATCGGTAACAATTAATATTTATGCTCCATACAAAATACGTCGTTAAGCTCATATTAAGTAAAGACTGTCCAATATTATATCGTCCTATTATTGCAAATACCAGGTATCTGCACATATCAGGTTTTGGCAGAATTAATCATGATAGTTAAATTCATTTAAGAATAACATGATACGTGCACATATAACTGGTATTTGCAGTAATAGGATGATATAGTCCTCCACATCGATTTCGATGACCGCGAGCCAAACAAACAATTCACAAAATTTTCCTTCTGTGAGAACGTACGTGGCTGGCCAGAACAAACTTGCTCTTATAAACTCTTTAGCACTCATGACAGTACAGTTGACCAACTGTATTACGAGTATATGTATACACGTAGGAGGGCTTAAGTCTTTCTAAATTCAAATTCCAATAGTTTATCGTATGAATGTGTCGTGTATATCGTATGTTTTATTCTTTGTGTAATTGGCGCTTTACGTTTAAGGTCGCAAGGCGGTAACTGTCTAATCCACAGGATGCAAATCAGCGGATTCAGTATAATTATTTTGATTAATTAGGTGAAAGTTTATTTCCGTGAACTTGTGTCGTTTATAATATAAGGCCCCGGTTGTCCAAATCGCCAACTTTCCATACAAAATAATATTTTTCCACTAAAATATGTTTATTTCCATTCGAAGTTTGATATTGAATCACCACTTTTTTGATACAAGCTGTAGAATTATCGTAAATAAATACCTACTATCACTACATTTAATATATTTGATAATCCAATCTAAAAAACATATATATTCCTTGTTTTTCCTGTAGGCATGTAGCGTTAAGAATTGGCTTATTCGATATTTAATACATTGAAGTATAAATACCAGGATTATTTTACTGACAGGACTATTTTAGACCCTAAAAGGTTTTTCCTGATAAAAATAGCATTTATAGCAGCTTTATTCAAAGCTTCAAGGTGATTTGACATTTTATTCCACATTTTAAGTTATGAATGTTATTGCGCAAATATTTGACGTGAATTCAATAAAAACCGAATTCAAAACGCTTAATTTTAGCAATATTTTGACGTCGAATCTCGCAAACTTTTAGTTATTTAGTTTCAGATCAAAGTCAGTTCAAATAGTAATAACCTGATTCATTTACATATGTGTCCGGAAAAAGCTAAAACTAAATTAATTAGTCTCTATAAATTTAAACTTTGCGTATACTAAATTTCCTACAGTTCTGAAACTTTTTGTGTAAACTCTTGCCTGAAAAAGGACAGTCGATTGTAGGGGCGTTTTCTCTTAATTGAAACTAACCAACCTAACAAGCTTAAATTTGCTTTGTATTCATAACAAAGGTCTACGATCAGGAACAAAGGATCACATCCAGTTTTAGTGTAGGACCAGTACTCGATCACGAAAGGGACTAAGTGGGTAATTCATTGAGATTTAGATCGAAGCGCGGGACCTTTTAAGGCGTATCAAGTAATATAGGTACTTAGACTGCTTAATTTAATTTCTACGCCATTTTCTAAGCTGTCATGCCGTGGATATGGGATTGTCCCTGTGACAAATGGCTAAATCGACCAGAATTTCACATTGATTAAAATATACATATTACGTAGCGTATGTACAGTTAGTTGGTTGCAAATTTTACATAATATAATGTATCAGTGGAGTCGATGTTGAGTACTTGTTTTTAGGAATAACGAATACATTAACTTAAATAATCATCATATAAATTTAAAAAAATAATTAATTAAGTGTACATAATCAATCATAAAAACTAGTAAGACGGCTACGCTAATCATCATCATCATCAGCCTATGATAGTCCACTGCTGGACGTAGGCCTCTCCTATTAACTATGCGTATAGACGCATTAGGAGGTAAATGCCCATAATCGCCACGCTGGGCAAGCGGATTGGCGATTGCTGTAATGTGCCCACTATGATGACGCTGCTGACCATCATCAATCTTTAGTCAAATATGGTCAGCGACACTTCAATCCCTTAGTCGACTCTTACGACACCCTTAGGCTACGCTAATGCCTTAAAATAATTACAATATCTTTCAATCATAACAACTAGTAAGTCGACTACACTAAATGCCTATGTAAGGGCACCAACCGTACATAGCACGATAAACGGTAAAAATGGCACCATCATAAGCCAAAAATATCAAACAGAAAAAAAACAAACTAAAAAGCGCTGTAAATATGTAATGACTTGACGATCACTCGATAAATGATGTTCATAACTGACAAGCGAAAACTTCGGATGGTTTGACGGACGAAAGTTTAGCAACATGTGCAAGATTTATCGAGTCATAAAATAATACTTTAGTTCTTTCTAAGAACTTCGTATTGCGATACAGTAAACTATGACTAATACTTTATAGGTTAATATAATACTAAGTCCACAAATACGAAGTGTTAAGCCGATTACTTACTTACTAAATCGATAACTCACTAAATTAGAACTATAAAATAATATTGCCCGTAATAGTTAGATATAAGTATCCCTATTTACTTCCTAGGTAAGACACACGTTGTCTAACTAGTAAGAAAAATTGTAATTTTTATTTTATTTGCCACCTTTTTTCTACTGACGATATGGTTGTCTACAGTATATTAATGTGGTACCTTTTGGACGCCAACGACTGATATATTGGCACCGCAGGTTCCACGCCAATGACCGATATAAAAGTCTTGGTCCACAGAGCAATATAAAACTACACGCATGTGCGTAAAATTCAATTTCAGTTTTGACATTTTGTTGACGTAGCGTATGAGTGACAGATTTTGTTTTTGACGTGGCATCAAAAAGGTTAAATAAAATGAAGTATTAAACAAGTGGTAACTTTAATTAGTTGTCTAACATGTTGTCATTTAAATTACGTAATGGGCAATGCAGATAACAGTAATTGCTAATGAATTTCTACAAGACCTTAAGTATCGGAAGGGGACTGTTTACTGCCTCATTGGTGTTTCTCTTGACGTGTGATCGTAAATTTTTTACGTCACGATTGAATGGTCCGCCCTTAACTAAAGCAGGGTATAAACTTTCATGATTCCTTTTTATGGGACCATTCGTGTTCATTTTATAAATGATGTGCTTTACCATTTGCCCTTTGACAGTGTTTTACTTAAATGTATTGTTATTTTATTTCTTTTAAAGTTATCGGAGGACCATCGCAGCTCGATAAAATTTTTGTTCAATCCTTGAAGGTGTATTTAGACTAAACGAGCATTCGCTCATTCTATCCCCCACTCTACGAAATCAACGAATTTCGACGAATCACGTTTCGTGTAACGAACAAATTTCGTAGAGTGGGGGATAGAATGAGCGAATGCTCGTTTGGTCTAAATGCACCTTTATACTCCTTCATACCTAAACTATACTCGCTAACAGAACTCGTCCGAATAGAACTAAACATTACGTTTTTGTTCCACAAAGTTCTATTTTAACTTCCAAATTCAATCAACAAATTAAACGTTCAATAGCATTTTCCTGTAGGCATTCGAAAAATGTGAGGTGAGGGTAGGTGTGGCACATCACGTCTTCGGTTTATGGCACGTTCGTTTCGTCTCCGTGACCGGCCGGTATACGTGTCCGGCTGACCGAGCATACTCTAACATACGTATTAGTCAGTGGTCGATGCGTTTAGGACTTTATGTGGATATGGATTTGGATACAACATACATACATGATTATATCCAAATTGTTTGTGTTTTGTGTACATTTTTATTGTTGTACACAAAACACAAACAAAAATAAACATGTAACAATTTAGATAGGTACAAAGGCGAACTTATCTCTGTAAGGGGTTTCTTTCAGTTAATCTTTGAGCAAATTATATGATATTACCATTAGGGTGCGGCGCCACTGACACGGAGCGGTGCAAAATTGACCAATTACATTCTTCAAATTCGAATTCGGAACACTGTGATGCGATCTCATTGGCCAAGCTCCCACAGCTCCGCTCCGCTCCGCATTAGTGGAGCCGCACCCAGGTTGTAAAATAGTGGTGATCAATTGAATAGCCTGTCCAGAATTGTATTCTGATTAGAGAAAGTAAACCGACTTCAACCGATTTCTCCAAAATCCCATCATCAGACCCCGACTTGGTGCCAACGCAACCATTTAGGGGATTTACCCGTTCGATTAAAAAAAATCGTTTGAACGTCTTCTATTCCCGATTCTCAGTAATATCGAGTAACATACATAAACAAAAAATAATCGAATTGAGAATTTCCTCGTTTTTTGAAGTCGGATAAATATATTTAACAAATAATAGGTACATTTCGATAGAAGTACAAAAAATTTTTTCGACGAAGATGAAAGTTGGACCCCGAGTGAAACGAGGGCGACAATCACCCGAGTTAAAAAGAAGATTTTACACGTGTATCGAACGACTTTTTTCATAACAAGTGCCTTAAAAAGAGATATTTACGAACGCGAAGCGTGCGCAAAGTTTACTTTTCCGCATTAGTTAGGAAAACTAAATTGTGGGGTAAATATGAGGCCAGCCCAAATAGGTCAACCCTCCATAGAATATTTTTTCCTAACTAGTGCGGAAAAGTAAACCTTGCGCACGCTTCGCTTGCGAAAAGTCCATACAAGTTTTTTTTATCATACTTGCTTTCTAAGCGCGCCATTTCTTGCATGCATCGAGGAGGAGTTATAGAAATTTTAGTACCTACCTCATTTCATTTAATAATATTTTGTCTTAAAACTTATTTTTTTGTCCGCAAGAGTAATGAAAAACATTGTATGCATCACGGTCGGTAAGCGGAATACAAACTCGAGTCATTAAAAGCCCTCCGGCTACTGCGTCAGTCTTCTAACACTCTCGTTAGTAATACTGTATTTACCTCTCTAGATGCACAACGTACTATTGATACCACCATCAGTGCAAGTAGCGCTAAGACTTATAATTAAATTCATAGCCACACACAGCACAATCAAAAGTTTCGCGTTAGAAATTGCGAGTGCTATATCGTTCATCTGTACCGATTTCAATTAATTTTTCTCACTTGATCGATCGTCGCAGAACAAAGCAATTACGACAGTGGAACGTAACCGATCGCAATTAATTTGTTTTCGCCTCGGTGCGCGTCCGAGCAGGCCCTTTGTAGGCGTCAATTCGACACCATTTATATTAAATTGTTTGTGCTACGAATTTATTGGGTGGACTACAGATTCCGGAGTCGAAAAAATGTTATATCCCTTTAAGGATTGATACACCGGCATTCGCATGCATACTGCTGCTCTAAGACTATTCATAAATACGTATGCATTTTAGAGGACTCATTAAACTGTGTGGTAATTAGGTCAAAATTATTTTCGTTGTCTTGTTTCATATCACTTTGTCACGCTTTTAGTTGCTATCTCGACTCAGTATTTTAAAAAAATCCGGTGCATTTGTATTTATTTTTCACACTAGATTTTAAACATCAGAAATTGAAAACAAAACATCATCTCATACAAAAATCACCACTGCGTCACGTTTTTTAGGGACACAAATTATGACAACGAAAAGAATTTTGACCCAATTAGTATTATAAAATAGTACATTACGATACAAGTCCGAAGCGAGTTGCGATAAATTAAAAGACTACCGAAGGGAGTGATTTAGATTCACACGAGTTACGAATTTCCTTTTCACACGTGTACCGTACGACGTTTTTCAGTACAGATGTCCCGCCGAAGTTTCGACCTGATAAGAAATGAACCTCTTCTCGCATTAGTGCGTAAAAACGCACCACCTGTACTGAAATATAAATATTAACAACGTACATACGTATACAGGGTGTATCAACAGTGACTGAAAACATATGTATCGTCGTAATAGGTAGTAGGAGATATTATTTCGGTATTTGCGGGTTGTAAAAATTGCTTACTATGACTTGACTTGAGTCTTGACTATGGGGCATCGGAGGATTTTGGCCGTTTTTGTAACATCTAGTATATCTCACAACAGTTATTAAATAGTCCTTACTTTGAAATACGCGGATTTTAGAAAGAAACCAAAAATTGTCATGTTAAAAAACATATTTTTTTGTATCAATTTGTTACAACATAAAAAATATGTATAATTACAAGCTTACCGTATAGAAAAGAAAATTGATCTGAACTTCTTTATTGTGCCTAAGGCATCCAAGTACTTACCTACCTACTTATTTGAAAAGTAACAATCGAAAGAAAATTCATATCTCTTTCCTTATTTTTGATTAATGTGTGACAAATTGTTCCGCAACGTCGCGTCGACCTAATTCGTATCAATATCTAAAAATAACATCATCTAAATAGCTTACGAGTATGCCACTCCCTGTACATTAAATGGAAATACGCGGATACTCGGATTTATTCAATGATTAAATTCATAGGAATTTAAATGTTTGTATTTTTAACAGAATGGCGTTAAAAGCATTTTCCTTGCTCTGGGCATTCAAATCAAAATAATTCTGTTTCAAAACGTAAAATAATATTTCGTACCATGCATGGCACGCTAACGTCAAACAAAACATTATCCTGAAAAGTAATTTCAGTGTTAGATACGATTTCCTACATACGTTAAAGGCTTTAGTGCGGTAAATCTGGAAGCTATATTTAAAATAACTTTTGTACCCCAGTAAAGACGGGCTTTCACGGGACCGAAGGATATAAAACCTTTAGATTTGTTATTCAACTTATGAGTAAGAGTTGTGTTTTCATATTCCTTCGATATCTATGTTGTTTTGCTATTTACTTATACTTATGCGGGCATTTTCACTTTTAGGGACATCAAAATAACGTGAGATTTAAAAGCCTTCATTGTAGCCAGGATCGTTACGGCAATTAACCCTAAACTTGGCAGAATTTTAAAAAATCGTGCCTACTAGCCTATTCGCCGCCGCGTAGAGCAAAAAATTCAGCCTTTAAAAAATACAAAAAGTGGGTCAAAAAGTATGTCGTAACTTTTAAGATACACTGCCAAGTTAAGGGTTAAGAACGATATGTTTATGGATTTAAACTTTATCGGTGTTTTTTAATATTATAATACACTGTGTTTTTATTGATTTCTGTTAAATTGGACAGGTTACTTGGGACATTAATAGAAGTCGCCTGGTATAATGGGCTTTTGTTAATTTCGTAAAAATTTTTTTTTTTCGTTTTCATACATAATAATTGCATTGGCAAGTGTGAGAGAACCTTAAGAATAACAATATTATCCTTTACTTTAAAGCAACTCTTCCGTAGGTACACTCGTATGTATCCAATTCGTTTTCGTACCAAATATTTTCAATGAAACTTTCAGTTGCAGTTTTGGCGAGCATATTTTCTCTTTCATACGTACATTTTCCAATTCTAATCTGTACAGTCACGTCTAAAAATATGTATACATTTCAGAGCGTATGCCCTTGGCACAAGGATCAAAATTGTTAATAATTTTTTGGAGCCGACAGTACAGAAACAGTGTTAATGGAGCTTTGAGGTACCGAGGCTCTTTATTTCTACTATGGATTCTTTGACTAGAATGCAAATACCTATACTGGCTGCTAGCGATGTAATGATACCGATTTATACAGGGTGTAACAAAAGTAATCGTGATTATTTCAAGGACCCATTTAGTACCTATTGTATTTTAATTTTTTTTTTCGACGATGGGCAAACCACAGATGTCATATATACCATAGATCAAGCAAACGTATCTACTTAGCGTGTCAAATGAACTCAGTGAAATCCACTGAGTTGTCCGTCTTTAATCGCAGCTTGCAGCTTTCGGGCGTCAAATTTTGTAAGTTGAAGTGAACAAAAACATTAATAATGCCTCCTTAAGTAATTTTAATTGCAACAACACAAAAAAATATGAATACTCAAGGGCCTGAGACATATTTAAAATCATAGTCAAGTAACAAGTTCAGTACAAAATCTGACACGCTCGGCCGCCATACAAATGAATGAACTTGTTTCTTCTATCCAAATCAAATTCTGTGGGGCAAACCTTTTATATAGGTTGCCCTCAGAGATGTGCATTAATCAATTAGTGTTTTAATTAACTAATCAGTTACATTTAAAACTAATAATAAATAATCTATCTACAATGTGTTATCACGAACATTTTGAAGATTACATTTATGTATGTAGGTATACAGTTTAAAGGTGCATTCAGACCAAACGAGCATTCGCTATTCTATCCCCCACTCTATGAAAACAACGAATCACGTTTTGTGTAACGATCGAATTTCGTAGAATAGCGAATGCTCGTTTGGTCGTGGGGGAATAGAATAGCGAATGCTCGTTTGGTCTGAATGCATCTTTAGTCACGTAGGTACGAGTTACCATTCGATGTTCTGAGTCACTAATAACCCCGCACAACCCGTATATATGAGTGATACCTACTGATCAACTTTTCACCCAAATGAACCTAAATACAAACATCTTACCCCGGGTTTTTTTTGGATTTTTCGGTGTACATGCGAGATAATTAGTGACTCGGAAAACACTGTGTATAGAATGGTCACTCACGTGTATATGATCTATTATTCGTCTGTCTCGGACCCGCCGCAATTGACACATATCGTTACTGTAATCTACCTCGCGCCCAAACAGCACGGGAACTAAAATGCGTATATCGGGAAATGGCTTTTATTCGTGATTAGGTGGTTCCGGTCGAAACTGAAGCCTAATTGGAGCTCGGAATTTATTACCTTGCAACTAAAACGACGATTGTTGCTTGAACAGCCCAGTTAGGGCGTTCCCCATCTGTCGACGGGTTCTGTCCGCTTGAAAACCAACCTATTTCAAACGAAACAGGCCGTGTGGTGACGGCAGTAACAATACATTTGTCACCATCCCAACTCATCCTGCGGGTGTCGTAAGAGTCGACTAAGGGATTGAAGCGTTACTGACCATTATTTGATAAAACATTGATGATGGGCAGCAGCGTCATCATAGTGGACATATTACTGCGATCGCCAACCCGCTTGCCCAGCGTGGCGATTATGGGCATTTACCTCCTAATGCGTCTATACGCATAGTTAATAGGAGAGGCCTACGTCCAGCAGTGGACTACCATAGGCTGATGATGTGATCATCATATCAGCCGAAAGACGTCCACTGCTGAATATAAGCCTCCCCCAAAGATTGCCACAATGACCGGTCCTGTGCCACCCGCATCCAGAGGACTCCTGTGACCTTCACCAGATCATCAGTCCATCTTGTGGGGGGTGCCGCCTTCCGATACGTGGCCATCGGTTCTACGCGCAATTCTTACATGTAATTTGTCATTGTCTGTATATAATACCTACGTGTAAAATAGACGAAAAAACGCGTTGCATCATGCAAACCAAAGCGACACAATTGACCAAAAATTTTCGCTTTTATGATATTTTTAGGCAGCTTTTTGCAGAATTCGCAACCGGTTAATGCTGTTGTAGATAGAGGCTAGCCCTTAATCAAAGCTCGCATACTATGAATATCTGCGCGATTCGCACAAATATGTGCGGAGCATTTAACCTATGAAAGTTTATTGAACCTATATAATTGGCGCTTGTATATTTTAATGGCATAGCTTTGACTATGCGATGTAATACAGAGCTTGTGGATAAAAAACAGCTGGTGTGAAGCGAAAGGTTATATGAAAAATATGGGTAGGGTTCCGGGACAATATCAGATAGAAGGACCAGTCGTGTTATATGCTATGTCTACGCCATAAACATTCGATTTTCTGGCTATTTTTCCAGGACCGATGATGGGTTTATGTATGCATTAGGTAAAATAAGGAGCAAACCAAAAAAAAAAGGTCTTGCATATATCAGTCTACTCTAAGTCTTTATTTTTTATCAAGTTCGAACTAAGTTTCTAATATCTTGATTCGGACTTGTTTTTTTTTCTAGTTTTATAGACATCCCGTTGTATCTGTAGGCTTTATATCTCTATTCTACATAGCTTCTGAAGTAAGGTTTCCAGGTGCGCAGTAATATACTAATTATATTATAATATGTAGAGACTAGAGACCTTTCGTCGATATGTGCATGTTTGTTCCTAAATATTGATTTACGTGTTTTAATACACTCCATTTCAAATACCACGGCCCGATGCCACTTCAAAGTTTTATGTGGCATCGAGCCATGGTAGGTATTTGAAATCGAGTATACCACCCAGCATTGAACAGCAGTAACTATATTAGCGGTATTACGCCATAATATCATTCCGGCGTCGGCAAAGCTTGTTTGTTTGCGTAAAAAGACGCTAGGAAGATGGGATTACTGATACATGCGTCACGGATTTTCGAGACACGGAATGGTTAGGGAATGAGAAAGGCAGACTGTTATTGAAATTAATGAAAGGTATTGCAAATTGATATTTTGCACAAGTTCTTTATTATGGAAATATACCTACATACATACATATTACTGAAACTCACTTAGATCCAAAACAGCTGGTGCCATTTTTCCAAGGATGCTGGCGGCGTTTTTCTGATACATTGTGTGAAGAAGTCGCTAGCTTTCGGCCAGTTACGTAGTCAGCTAGACTTGTCGCAATTTTTTATAAAAGTAATACAGTTTTATTGCAGTAATTTCATCCCCGCTTAACTTCAGGAGATGCAACATAAAGCCACTTTTTAGTACAGATGGTGTACTTTTTAGGCTCTAGTGCGAGAAGTGGGTCATTTTACGTCAGGTCCAAAACTTCGGAGGGCCATCTGTACTAAAAAACGTCGTACGAGACACGTGCAAAAACGAAATTCGTAACTCGTGTCGATTTAAAACACTCCCTATCGGTCGTGTTTTAAACATCGCCACTCATTTCAAATTTCATGTTTTTCGCACTTGTGGCGTAATGTACTATTTCGATCGTATGAACAAAAACATGTTGATTCAATTCTGAGGATTTTTTAACCGACTTCAAAAAAGGAGGAGGTTCTCATTTCGACTGAATTTTTGTTTTTTTTTTTGTTGTATGTATGTTACCCGATAGCTCCGAGAATAGTGAACCGATTTTAAAATTTCTTTTTGTGATCGAACGTGTATTACCCCGAGATGGTCCCGTTGGCACCAAGTTGCGGTTTGATGATGGGATCTTGGAGAAATCGAGGGATCTCTTCAATTGTTATAGGTACATGTATGGCGCTTTTGGTAATTTTCATTCATTTACACGAATTTGCATTCAGAAAGTAGGATTTGAGGAAACCAATGATGGAAACAAATCGGGAATCTTGGAGAAACCGGTTGAAGTCGGTTTTTAAAATTTTTAATTTGGTGATTATTATGTATACCGTTCGCCAGTAGAATTTATAGAATAGTGCGGTGCTACTGCCATGCCAATAATAGCCGCTGTACGTAGCTTGAATTAAATATGTTGGAAAGCTCACTAATAAGCCTATAGGTAAAAAAATTGATATTTCTCTGTTTTATAGATCAGAAAAATTATAAATTGTGTGGCCTTTAACACGGGAGAAAAATGAGTGACTGCTTAGACTATCCGCAATAATCCTGTAAAGGTCCCGATGTTTCAAAATTGTTACTTTCGGAGATATTGTTATTCAAAGTTATGGACCCTAAGTACTGGATCTTGGTATCGCGATATTGTAGCTTGATGGTCGCAAGACATATTGATAGTATACCAGGTAACATTTATTTTGTTTTTACTCGTGTCGATTAAAAAAATAGCAGATTTCTAGTATTAACGGCCACTGAGCTATGCTGCGGACAGACGGACAGACAGACATGGCGAAACTGTAAGGGTTCCGTTTTTGCCATTTGGGCTACGGAACCCTAATAAAAATGAAAGCGATAAGATTAAATACTCACATTATTATGGCGTAGTTAGTAGGTCCTCTTCATTCATTTTCAAACACACCAAAATTAATCAAAAAGAAAATTGCGTTGCTCACAGACCATTTATCCCGAGGCATAGACTAACCCTACGGGCATATTGATGCTGAGTTTGATGACTTTATATCCCTTCAATCCAATAAAAACAACGTTGCCGACTTAGGGGCACCAGGGAGACATAATGCTGAGCAAATGTCATAGATACACCCACCAAAGTACAAAGATACTTGTCGAAAAATACGCTGATAAATATGCTACTACGATCTTATTACGTCGGAATAAGGTACATTGGGACATACTTTCGAGTAAATTTTATGCGCCGATATTTTTGTACAGTCATGTAACAAATATTAAGTTTTAAGGCGTTTTGTTCGATATTTATCTCCCAAGACATTAATAATGCTAATAGAAAACAATAAAGAACACCATTACTCTTTGTAGTAGGCTTTCGCACTATCAAAATTGGTATTGAGCTTTTATTGAAAAGCATTTAACTTTATTTTTAAAAGAATATGTAATAATGTTGCTTTGTTTTATATACATATTTCAAGAGACCTCTTAAGATGTTGGTTAAAGCCAAAATTATTCTGGCTTATTCCCTTGAGAACGTTTTGTTTGTTTAGGGAATCCTGAATAAATTTGCCGTTTTCACGCGCGCTACAAATCTCGGGTAAACTATTCATTTTAGGCTTGGTACTTACCTGGCCAAATTGCGAGCAAATGTTTATTGCTCATGGCTACTTTCCACCACCTCAAAGGTCGTCATGGGCTGCGACCGCATATAAATATGGACAACTAACGCGAGCTCTAAAATGGCCCCAAAACAATAGGGATGATGACTGTAGTTAAAATAAATTATTTAACATTATGCACGACATAATACACGAAGAAATTATAACAAAGATGTAGATTGCAGTAATTTTTGTACAGAACTTCTATTTAATAAATTGAAAAGAACTTAAAAAAAGTAGGTCATTTGACAGTACTCAAACGTGACGTCACTTTTGAGTATTTCATATAAAATTCCATAGTGGTGAATTACTGGTGATCGTTTTGACAGTTCGAAAAAAGATGCTGATTTGACTTGCCAGTCATCATGCCTATTGTGCAGAAATTATCGCTTTTCTTAACACCGCGCATATTTCGGCGCAACATCTTTGACAAATGTTTGTAAGAATATATTTAGTCAACCAAAACTTTGATGAGCAAATAACAACTATTTTCAAATGGCGGTTTAAGTTTTTAATGGTTGATATTGAAATTCATTGCCGTGATGCATGAAGAGGGGTTGACACTTGTCAACTAAAATTCAGGGTTGTTTTTGAAAGGCAATTTATTATGGTGTGAGGCTTTCATGTTGTATTTGTCCGTAGGTCATGGGCAAGGCATACATCGTCACACCCTGCAAGATAGCGAGGTTATTTTGGGTTTTAAGAGGAACTCCCTTCCCCGAGCGCTCCCACTGCGGAATGAACTCTCTGCCGAGATTTTCTTAATGGACTACAGTACGAAGGTTCATCAGAAAAGGGTTTACACGTTAAATGATCGACAAAGCGCATGAACATCATGTGAGTTAAAAGTATCCATTGGCTACCGTCATTGAATAAAAGTAGCATACTCGGGTGACAGTTTGTGTTTCAGATAATCTCACAAAATAATAAAAAATAAATATTAAAAAGACACTAGCATAAGGTTTCTAACGATACCTCATAAGTCATAAATCAAAATCAGTTGACGCATTACGTACGTATTTCTAGGGGCACGAAGAAATTCTCATACTCGTAATAAGTAAATGAACCCTGAAAACAATACACTTTTGGGTAGTCGTGTAAAAAGGTTGTGTATTCCCTCTTTTATTTATGTAATCGCTAATCGCAGTTAACACAAGTCACAAGTGCCGTAGCTAAGCGACCGCTTATAAAATATTTACAAATCGTTTACAGTCTTTTCAACTTTCAGACCTCTTTTAACTTTAACAGGGCCTTTTCAATATTGTAATTCTCTCTTCCATCATAATGATTATGATACTTACTTAGGCTTTTTTAGCTCCCTATTCATAATTTTATTTACAAACAAATTATTATAGAGTCGAGAAAGTCAACCTCTTTAGTGTCGGGTAATGTCAACCAGACAATCACTGTATACATAAATAGAACGTGACACAAATTTTCAAATAAAATGTATTATTAAGGTACCTTCTTAAACCAATTGACAAGGTTTAAAAATATAAAGTTTATCTACCTTATTACAGTTCAAGAATCTTCGCATGGCAGTATTGCTGGCAAGGCACTTCTTAAAATGAAATTTTTATCATTTATCAGCGGACCCTGTTCAAAGTACGAGGGTGACCTAGATTTATGGAATGATACGGAAGTAAATAGAACGTCAATGGATTTAGAGGCGAAAGAAGTCCGCCGGACATTGAGAGTTTGCATGTCTCGATCCCTGCGTTGCAACGAGTGACGTTGCGGCTCTTTATAAAAAAAATCTGATTCAATCTTAACAGGCTAAGGTACCAATTGGAAATCAGAACTCTGCGGCCCTAACGTAAACTTTAAAGGTTTGTTTCTGTCACTCTAATGACGCCTTCGTTGGAGTGACAGAGACAAATCAACAAAATTTAAGTTTCGAAGTTTGCGGTAGGGCCGCTTCGTATTTATACCAATAATATTTTTAAATTACGTTTATTTGAGGATGTAGTTTAATAAACTAAAATTTTTAAAATAGACACAATACATAATTATAGCAAATCATAAGGAGCGTTGCGGTAAGATGAAACAGTTTTCAGAATGGGGAAAGGCAAAACGTCGTCCTTTTGGCCCAGCTTCTGCTGGTAGCATTTTGTCTTACTAATACCTGCTTGGGCCGTGCACTGTTCAACAAAGACTTTACTGTATAAGTATTGTTGTGTCTATTTTACATTACTAGGTATCTTTTAAGTACACTATGTAATGTCATTTTATCAAGTTTAAAAGAGTAGGTAATATCTGATAAGAGAAAGAAACTTTTTCAGACTTGAACATAGAAGATATCTAAAATACATACCTAAGTCAGCCTCCGTAGCCTAGTAGGTAGTGACCCTGCCTACGAAGCTGGAGGTTCCGGGTTCGAATCCCGGCGAGGACATTATTTGTGTATTTATTTATCACAAATGTTTGTTCCTTGGTCATGATTGTCTATGTATTTAAGTATCTATATGTATCTATCTATTATGTATATCGTCGCCTGGTACCCACATCACAAGCCTTAATTGTGCTTACCGTGGGACTAGGTAGATTTGTGTAACATGTCCCAAGATATTTATTTATTATTTATTTAAATACATTAAGAGGAACCTGTGATTATGGAATACAATTTTCCTCTGCATAATATCGGTATATTTAAAAACATAATAATGCCTAAATAGTAGCATAAAATTTGATGATAAATTTCATGCAGGTACAAAAGCAATTTGTGATTCTTTCCATATTACGTTGTGTGGTAATTATCTACGATATAATGTTTACCCAGTAGGTATATCAGCATTTAGATATATCGGAACGGCCAGGGAGTTAAGAAATATCTGTGCAGGCCTCTATTATCATGGTGTTAGAGTGCATGTTTAGATGTTTTTAACACCGTGGCCGCTCCGATTTATCTGATGGCGACTGTACTCATGCAAGAGTTTAATACAAAACTTGATAGTATCGCCTATGTAAATTAGGTCGTAATACACCTCAACGCGCTGTTTTTGTTAAAGATATGAAAAAACCTGAAGATATTAAGATACTAAACTGAGAGCATTTCAGCTGAAGTGCCTTTTACAAATCTTGCCAGCGTTATCAACTTTCGTTCTTTAGAATTTTCGAGATCGCGAGTTTTGGGACGATATTAAATTTTTGAGGTAAGCTGTGGAAAATCATAAAACTATCTTCTGCCAAGCATATTACTCACATTAGTATCCAAATGCCAGTTAGTTGACTACTCGTGGCCATTGTTATAATTACAATACATATGTACATAGAAAAGTGGAGGATTATCAGTTATCAAGACTGTACAATACATATACATAAATTAAATCTAACTAATCAGTGAACAACATTTCGGGAGCAACCAATTTATGCACAGTTTTAATTAAATCCTTTTAAAGACGCATAAACCATGTACTATAATCGTCGCGTTGATTGTTCTATGTTGTAATAATATGGCAGATAAATACAATATTAAGACCAAATCCTGTAAACATCTCCTTTGAAAATTACCCAAACAAGGTGCCTAACCTATATCCAGTATCTATCTACACATTATTTCAATAATCAAATTTCACGTCTCTCAAGTCCAAGATTGTTGAAAAGGGAGTCAAAGCACGAGTGTACTCGGCCGGGTAACGACCTCTCAACGCGAGTGGCGACTGCTCACGACCCACGAACATCCCTTTGATCCACCATTCATACCCGCCTTGCCTAATGAGATGGCAGTCATTTTCAAAAACGCTCTTAACAGCCACAAAATGGGGACGGTTTGCCCAGAAATTTTGACAGGTTTTCAAAATTATAAAATTTATCAGTAATCACTTGGACCGCCGCGACTAGAGTCGGACGACGTTAAGCGAAAAAGACATCGCACGGTTCGGCACGTATCGGCACGGCCGACGCGGCATCGGATTTTTCGGTCTTATGCCGTCTAGATTACTTAGCTTTGCAGATGACATGAAAATTTTTACTAAAATAGTTTCGCCTGGAGACGCAGATGCATTGCAATCAGATTTAAGCCGGTTGGACAGCTATTGTACAGAAAATAAACTGGATTTAAACCCCTCTAAATGTTTCACAGTATCTTTTTCTCGTAAATTGAACCCTATGCCGACATCATATTCATTAAAAGATAGCATTCTCCAACAGGTAGCAAGCATAAAAGATTTGGGTGTTATTCATGACTCTAAGATTATTTTTAGTGAACACATCGAGAGTATAGTGAATAAAGCATCCAAGTCTCTGGGCTTTCTCATGCGTAGCTCAGCTTGTTTTACTCGTCCTAAGACCCTAAAAATCTTATATGTGCTTACGTGAGGAGCAGGCTGGAGTATGCGTCCCAGATTTGGAATCCTCAATATCAAATATATGTTGATAAGATTGAGAGATTGCAAAAGAAATTTATCAAATTTTTGTGCTACAAAATGCACGTACCTTATACTTCTACCAATTATTTAAAGCAGTGCAAGAAACACCACTTGATACCATTAGTTAAGCGCCGCGAAATTGCAGACATATCTTATTTAATAAACATTATTAAAGGCAATGTTAATTGTCCCGATCTGCTCAGTAAAGTTACTTTTAATATTCCTGTAAGAAGATTGAGGCACTTTCGTCCCATTAGTATTTATCAGGCTTCTACTAAGTATAGGAAAAATAGCTTTCTAGGCAGGGCAGGCATGACTTTGAATAAAGCTTTAATAAATTCAGAGTTTGATATTTTTAATGATAGCATATCTACAATAAAAAATAAATTGATACGATGTTATATGAGTGATTGATTCTCCTAGCGCAGGTTTTATCTTTGCTTGATCGCTCACATACGTTATCCTAGTTGTTCTGCATCTATCCTAAGTCCTTGTAATGATTTGTTTATTGATGTAGCCAAATAATCATGTAACGATTTTGGCAGCTGCACTTTGTGTGTGTTTTTTTCGGTACTTTAGTTCCAAATTTGTAGGTATCCACCGACTGTATGATGTAGGTACTGTGCGCGTGTAATTTAAGTAGGTACCCAATTGTCTTTTTTTATGTTATAGTTTGCTTTTATATGTGAGAACCTGTAATTGGCTCTGTATTGCTAACTTGTATGTAGATATGTGTTAAACTGTTGGTTTTCCATGTATGTAAAATAAAATAAAATAAAATAAAATAAATAACGCTTTTTTCGCCCGGCTTAAGCCAAATCAACGTCGATTGGGGAGACCCTAGGTCTCCAAGAAAATTTATGTGATACTGACAACCATATCAAAATTGACTTGTGACTGTGTTTGACAGCTCATTTGCTTCGAAGAGTTAATTTGATCGGACTACAAATATTGGAAAATACATCTCTCACCTCGGTTAAATACTTCCGATTTTCCTATGCATTTCTTTCATTTGCACGTTATAAAATGTCGCCCGTAAAGTTAAACGCCACGCAAAAAGTTCCGCGGCACTTTTCATTTGTTCAAAAACCTGCGTTTCATTTGACTGATCGATTTGCAGCGGAAAACTCAATTATGCTGTTCTTTTTAATCAAACAAAAGGTTAAATGAAAACTGTTTGTTGATCAAGCGAACGCTACGTGAGTGAATTCGGATTCGACTTTTATTTGTCTGTTATGAAAACATGCATTAGTTGAATGATTGCATATGCAGAATATTGTTCCGTCCAATCCAAAATCAAAGACAAACATTCTATTTTATTTCTCGAGCGATAAGAGCTTCAAGAAGAGCTCAAGAGCTCGTTACTTGTTCTAGGTATATTTCTGGCACAACCACGATTCATGTTATAGGTAAATATTTTGGCAACTAAGAATATGACCAGTTAACAAACACTTGATATTGAAAGTCCGTCCTCACGAAATTTTCCTTTTCCAGAAAGCATCATACATATTTCGTAGGTACATGCATGAATTTCAAGAAACCTATAATATTTTAGCCATCGGTACAATGTACGACTGTTTTGCACAGGCTTCAAATATGAGAGGGATTGGGGCTGCAGTCCCAACGCTGGCCCAAAGCGGATGCGAACTTCAAAAACCACCTCTAGGATTCCTAAGCAATTGGTAAAATAAAATATGTATTTTTATGTTTTATTGGGATAAATTGTATTGTATTTAAAATTTAATTGATACTGCACTGCGCCATATAGTTTTTCAGTACCTACCTACCTAACTAAGAGACAGATGGACATGAATTATTCTGTGATTTCTGCCATATTTACTACGGAACCCTAAAAGTGGCTAAATATTACTTATTACCTAGCTATATTTGTCTGTATTACGAAAAAAATAGTTCACAAAACACAAAACGTTTCATGGTTTCCCAAAATAAGCCAGATAACATTATGCTCATTCGGAGTTTCCCATTTGACGAAATTATCGCGCGACCCGGCGTCGTTTGGTCACGCTATGATTTTACTGTTCCACGCTTGGTTATAACTTTGATATAAGTATTTATAAATGCGTCTACACTGAGGCAGTGAATATACGATACTTTTTAATATAAATCTTAAATCGAATCAATCACAGGGCTTACCTCAACATAGGTACCTATAATGTTGACTAATTTTGCTATAGTTTAAGCTACTCGTAGCTTCCGTTTTGGTTTGGTTTTGGTTTAAACATAATAGATGTACATAGTGAGATGAGATGTATATAGTACATACAAGAGTAAAATAAAAAATCTATGATTGCCTCGACATAATGTTGACTAATTATGCTATAGTTTAAGCTCAGTAGTTACCATGTAACGTTTACTCGTTATGTAAAGAAGTCCATCACGTTCGCTCTAATACATCGAAGCGAACGTGATAATAGTAAATTGTGTATTAAGGGCCGTAAATAAGAAATCGTGTTCATAATTCTTGTACCGCCCGTGGCACGCGCAATTTTTTTTCATCACACCTGTGAGGCAAAAAAAGTAAATAAAACAATATATTTTCACCAAATTACTCTAAAATGGCCTAAATCATTTCTCAAAACAGGGATGACTTAAATTTATCATTTATATTTTAACTTTATTTATTACTGTCAATGACAGGAGATCGAGAATGAAAGGAGGGGATGAGATTTAAAAAATAAAGTTTTGATCAGGTCAAATAAATAAACTTCATTGAAGCACTACAAATAAATCCATTTCATGGAAAATTAATTTCATTTAGTTGTAGTAGCGTGACCATATAATTTGCCAAATTGCACTAAATAGTCCCAGATTATTAATATAGGATATAATTGATATCATAATTTTTGATTTGCGAAATATTTCAGGCAATCATCGCTAATAAAACTTCAGGGCTGTAGTATTAATTTGGGAATTTGTAAAAAAAAATTTCAATTCTTACACTCAATTTTATCATATGTAGGTAGGTAAATTACTTTTTACGGGCATGCAAGTACACGTATTTTTAAACGCTTGATACCAATACACACGCACACTGCCAATTAAATATAAATTTACAGTCATTTTAACAAGTACCTACCAATAAAATAGGTATTGGTATATATATATGACAAAAACCAGACTTCGCGCATTTTTTCGGTTGGCAAATGGCAAAAACGGAGCCCTTACATTTTCGCCATGTCCGTCTGTTCGCAGCATAGCTCAGTGGCCGTTATTACTAGAAACCTGCAATTTGGTACAGGTATACATATTAATTATGCCAACACTATAATAAAAACTAGAAAACAATTTTTTTTTCGGGTACATCCCGAATTGACCAGTTGGGGGCAACTGGTCAATTCGGGATGATTTTTTTTATTTGCTGGAATTTTATAACGTGGGGTATCATTGAATTTCAATTTCAATTCAATTTCAATTGAATTGAAATTGAAATTCAATTTTTATTTATGACCTCGCGGTGGACCGATCAGATCAAGGTTATCACCAAGCGCTCCCTGAATCTGTAACATATTCGAGATGCCTCGGTTAGAGAGAGATGGCGGGAAACAGATTGTTTAACCACGACTACCCTGAAAAGAGTACGACTAAGAAGAAAAAAAGAACGTAAATGAATTTTGCAAATAATTATTATAATTCGTATAACATGAATTGCTAAAATTCTGTAAAATAATAAAAATAGTTTTCTCTACTACTACCTAATATTATGATTTCTTTATTACACGATTTATAAGTTGAATTTTAGTAAAAGCCAAACAAAACGCTACAAATTAATTAAGATAGATAGATAAAAACTTTATTCTCACCCACAATTTACAAAGGCATAAAACGAACAATGAAAACTTAGGGTTTACATAATATAATTAATATATACAGGGTTATTTTTTCACCGGTACAATAAATTTTCCCACATATTTGGTATCGATAATAGATTACATTTATCAAATAAAATTGACATTTTTTTTTTCATTTATTATTAATTTATCCTTCATGCAAATGCAAAATAATGGGCCTACTAATGATAAGACGTCAACGGGGTGCGGGACGCAGAGGGCGGCGGAAAGGGGTGAGCGACCTGCGCACGAGTTGGCAACATAGCAGTTACCTCAATCTCGGTGACTAGGTCAGGGACGGTCAGTGTCACGGTTGACGTAGGTATGTGCGCACGCGCCGCATCGTACTACCTTCAGTCGGAAATTGCTCGTACGAAATGGTTCGTAGTTATTTTCTCATTGGGGAAAATGCAGTGGCAGCCCAGCGGCTATACGCTGAAGAAAGTGTGCCCCGCCTGGAAAATGCCAGTGTTATAGCTATGGCCAGCCAGGTCAACAGATTTGACCCCGTGTGACTGTTTTTGTGGGGTGAGGGTAGGCCCAAAATTTAAAAGACTTAAAAAATCTAATAATAAGTGCATTTGATGAACTTAAAAGTGAGAACTACAGACTTGTGTTGGGAAATATCGAAGGAAACATTCAAAAACGGGCAAGAGCGTGTTTAGATAACCACGGCCAACATTTTGAACACTTGCTTAAGTATGTGAATGAATTAATTAGTATGAGAAATGGACTCCATTAATCAGGTATGTTTTTTTTATTCCAATCATTGTGCATAAAGTTGATTTCAAGTGTTTAAATACGCCTCAATGAAGAAAGTTTCTGTCCTTAGTGCAAGTATGAAGGAAGATTTGGGATCAAGTAAGATTTTTTTGCCTAGTCATAATCATAAGTTGATTATCATTGCCGCTTTTCTAAGCCGCCATGCCACGTGCGATGACGTTGTAAACAAACAGTTGCCAGTTCGTGTGTTTTGCTAGTTATGTACATTGATAATGCGTAATGCGTCCAATTTTCTTATTAGGTTTGCGGATAAGTTCAAACATCGGTATTTTAGTTTTTTTGTTCTAAAGGGGTAGTAACAAAAAATGCTAGTATTCTGTAACTTGGACTACTATTACGTATGTTAATTTTTTGTACTGGTGAAAAAATAACCCTGTATAGGTACATTTTTCTTAAAACTATTACAAATAGAAGATCTAAGCCATGTGTCGTGGCATAGAATGGGCGCTGGCTCAGCATGATGATGCTGCAGAAACCTCATCGCTGATATTCTATAATACTACATACATTACATACTACTATTAAGCCATGTCTAACGTGTTGTAAGCGGTGCCTAAAGTTTACCTATCCACTCTCACTAGAATATCACTCTTCTTTCTCACTCTCCGATAGCAAATATAAATGTTCATACGAAGCATTACAAAATAAAATAATAAATCGCAGTACATTTTTTTGTAAAAATGTCAGTTAGTTCTTATTGTCCTTTGCAGTTCTAGTTGTTATTTTTAAGTGGTGGCATTGTTCATCTCTCCTGGGTGCTTGACAAGTTGCCATTCGCTAACGCTTTCGTCAATCGTAAACGAAAGGCAGCAAACTGTCTTTGTTGCACTAATATGAAAGAGTGACAGAGAGGGAAAACTGCGATACGCTTCAAAGCGTTAGCGATTGGCAACTTGGCTAAGCATCCTTCAGTAAAACAATATTTTCAATGCACCTATAGGTATAACATGGTAGAAAATCTAATAAATAATAACAAACATAAACACGAAGCAGTGCTTGACTGTACGTCTGTAAGAAGCGTAGATATACAAACACCAAATTGATTGCCCTAGCTACGTAGCTAGGAAGACATTTCTTCTCATATACTTATATGTGATGGTCTTCCTAGAAATGTTATACAGCGCGTGTATTTGATACGGGCGAATATTTTAATGGCGATTACTATCGGACCTAGGGAACCTGTTTACATACTTTTTTTTACTAAATTAAGGTATTCTTTTCATACAAAATAATTGAGCAAGCAAAGTATTGCCATATTAATTAACGTAGACATGAGTATTTAAACGTCATACGAGTGTCACGTCAGTTGGACGACATACATTGCTGCTGGTTTGCACTTTAGAAAAATCATTAATTACATCTAATTAACAACAAAATTTAAGGAAATTATTATCTTATACGATTCGTAGGATCAGATATTTATTACAGCTGGATTAATTATTCGCCCCTATAAAATGTACACGCTGTATGCCGAGAAATGTAGGTATACTTTGAGCGTAGTTACCCCCAACTTCGATATTATAGCAGACAATGTAAACAAGCCATCACACCGAGTGCGTAGCGTTCCCCGTTTATGTAAAAGACATGTAACAGCTAATTCGCGATGCTGTGAAGCGAATTATCGTGTCTTAAGAGCTGTGGAGGAGTTTAAAGGCAAACTCCGAGGCTTACGCCTCTTGATTAGCCCCCGGCACGTTGCAAGCGTCTACTTTATAAACCTTGGGCGAGAAAACTAGGCAAGGATTCATGTAGCGGATGCGGAATATTACATGCCGTGGCAAAATGAGACCTATTATACCAAAATATCGCTGAAATATGAGATTGAATTGGATCAAAAATGTAAACAAATATAGCACCACAAAAAATATCGCGAGAGGTAAATTTATAAAGGACTCTATTCAAAGTTATAGAATATCGTATTTTAAAAGCAAATACTAACTAAAAGTTGGCGTATACAAGTGTGTAAATAAACACTAGAGATGAATTGATAGACAGAATTTATTTATCATTCGAAACAATGAAGCTGGAAATGATGTTAAAAATAACAACATTGGAAGTGAGAAACCGTGCCTATTCCTGTAGGTATTGGAAAACGCGACAGCCATTTCGAACATCAATTTTTTTATTAAACAATTTCAAATTTAATTTTGCTTTACTTATTCTATCTCAGGGTCTCAATTTTCTCCCTCAAACTAGTTTTTAAGACCTAATTTCAATACGTGTTATATCTGCGGAAATGAAACCTCAAATGAAAGAGCAATAATTTAGGCACGTCGGCACGTCTTCCAAAATTTTTGAAGAAAATTCACTCTTTGCTTTTTTAATGATATCAAAAATGGAATTCTTAAGTTTTGAATTTTGGATCATGAACTTCAAACGTTTGTAAAAAATATATGTAGACAATGAAACAGATATTTTTATTATGTTTTATTAGATAGCTTACACGTTACGTTAATGAAATAAAAAAACAGTACGTTTATTCCTTAATTTGCTTAAAAATTCGCAGTTAATTTTAAACTTTGGGTATTCTAGCCACTAAAAAAAACAAAAGATGGTTAAAAAAAGTCAGACTTTGTTATTAAAGACAACAATGGCTTCAATAGTAGGTAGTTTTTCATTTTAAAACTTTGTATCGATCGTCCAATCACCCAAATACATACATTGAAAAAACACAGAGTTATATTAATATTGATTGTATTTTATTGAACATTATTTGATAAAAGATTGATGATGGGCAGCAGCGTCATTATAGTGGACACATTACTGCGATCGTCAATCCGCTTGCCCAGCGTGGCAATTATGGGCATTTACCTCCTAATGCGTCTATTCGCATATAGTTAATAGGACAGGCCTACGTCCAGCAGTGGACTATCATAGGATGATGAAGGTGATTTGTATTTTAATAAAATGTTTAATTCTTCATCATCATCATCACTACTGTTGCTTGATTCAGATTCAAAACAGGTCTATGTATTTCCATTTTAGAGTAAATTAACTTTAAACTGTGTGCATATTGTTTCTAACATACAAAACATTTTACAAATTGACCTACTTTAGAGGTTCTATGCTGATTAATCGCTGTGATAGTGAATAAACCGCGTTAAATCGATTTTATCTAATGGAGGTTCAGGTTAAAATTATGCACTCCGTTTCAATGCATGCTTTCGTTGTATAATTTCTAACAGTTGATAATAGTAAGAGATAAAATAGGTAATAATAGTAACAGATTACATATGTGGTTATTAGTTATCAGTATTGCAATGTCATTTCGTATGAAATCAAATCGCATATTATTTTGATATTTATGACTTTTGAGTAAATACTCATAGGTACCATTATTTTAATGAATAGTTGATTGATTAAAACAGTTATTGGAAATTTCAAAGAGATTTTTTTATGATATGAAACATTAAGCTACTATGTTTTAGCCATTTTATTAATACGATTTTTTTTTTGGTAAAATATTTTAAAATATGCTAAGCATCTGTTTGGTAAATGTGCCTAGTCATAATTAGGTAAACTTCTATATCACTCAATCAGTTTTATTTTTTGCTAATCATAACATGTAAATTAACATTCCACATTTCAATAAATAGTTAACAATAACATAATATATATTGAAATTACATTATTAAATGTCACATCACATCATTGCACCACATTAGTATGATTATTTGACACCTATCAGAAAATGATGATAAGTTGCTTAAAATATTAAGTAGGAAGCGTTGAAAATTTCCGGATAAAATTCCGTTTCTT
The DNA here is from genome assembly GCA_025490895.1 of Thaumatotibia leucotreta. NCBI lineage: Eukaryota > Metazoa > Arthropoda > Insecta > Lepidoptera > Tortricidae > Thaumatotibia > Thaumatotibia leucotreta. The sequence continues at coordinate 77,532 of JALPQI010001463.1, forward strand.
TCCAAACAGCTCGTTTTTTTCCGGATTTTTTCGGAAAAATCAATGAAAGTTTCCACTTTAATTTTCAACTCTAAACTAATGCGAATTAGGTTTATTTTCACGTATACCAGGAGAACGCGATGTCATCGAGGAAAAGTCACTTGTGTTAGTTTTTAGTAAAACGTCCCACTTTGTCGCTTACCATAAAAACGATATTTCCTTGTGTCTTCATATGAATACCTAAACTGACAAAGCGGCTTTCTGGCAAACGACAAAGTGGGACGTTTTACTAAACTCACTCACAATTGAAATAGATAGCAAAGAGGAAAAATAACGGTAAAATACGAAATTTTCATACATTCCCGAAAAAAACATTTTATTTTTTCCGACATTTTCAACGCTAAGTAGGAATCAAATTGTCTATGTATACGTACATGGGGCTCCAAATTCATAAAATTGTGTTTGTGCGGGCGTACCTACTCGAACACCGTAAACCAATTATTCTAACAACACCTGATGGCTTAGCCAAGTTGTTAATCGCTAACGCTTAGTAGCGTGTCGTAGTTTTCCCTCTCTATCACTCTTTCTTATTAGTGCGACAAAGACAGTTAAGTAGCTGCCTTTCGTTTACGATTGACGATTAAGCGTTAGCGATTGGCAACTTGTCTAAGCACTCTGGGGCCTACCATGCTCTTTTAATGCCATTCAGTTCAGGTTCTGATTGTCAGTCTTTGACTTTTATTCTATGGAACTGACACATCGCGATTCAGATTAGGTCCAGGGTCACGTTTTATAAAGTTACAATTTACAATTTTGCTGTTTGCCTCTCTTTCTAGCAAATACGTGCGTGCGTTAGAGAGGCAAACAGCGAAATTGTAAAATATAACTTTATAAAAAGCTACCCTTGTGGTGTGGTGTGGTCTTTTGTAATTAGTGTAATGTCATATTTACGAAGCCTGTGGCGGATTTTATCATTGATTGTAATGTGACTTCTTAAGCCTGTGGCGGATCTATTTTTGTACCTACCTGACGAAGTGGATTTAAAAGAAATATTCATATTTTGATAAATGAATATATAACTTATTGATTAGGTCCTGAAATGAATGAGATTAGTAGATCGTGGTAGGCCCCCTGAAAACAAAGCAAAAAAAGTTTCGCGACGTCTACAGCTTCCAAAGGAACTTACTGATAATATGGGTACGAATAAGTACCTACCAACACCCCATGTACCTACACGTTTTCACTATACAGTGTGAAAAAAGTATCGTAACAAATTGGTTCCCATTTCGAGACTGCCTACTGTCTGTTTAAACATTAAGAGGGAGTGAAACTATTAGACCCCTCATTTCTCCACGAGTACTCAAGTAGCTTGCAAGTTCCACAAACTTCGTCCTTACCATGGTCTGTATGCTTATGGGCATTTCTCAGAGCGTAAACGGACATCTCATTCATCTGGTCACGTTTTTTTGGAGGCTGAATGATTTGAGGTTGTTTTATACAGAAACGGGTGCTGTATCTGACGACCGAAAATGGTACCAAAAGATGCAACCACTTCCAAAAAGACGCGTCCAGATGAATGAGATCTCCGTTTACACTCTGAGAAAAAAAGGTCCCAGGTCCCGTGTTTATCGTTTGTCATTGTTGTCGTCTCTTTTTGAGTAATGAAGTGTAAAAGTGACGCATCGCATGATAATCGGTAAAAACGGGACTATCTTATGCCACATGCATGAAAACCTTAACAATAGTGCTATTTATTTTTATCTCTGTAGCCGTACCATGAGTTGGTAAGTACCGCTTACGTTGATGTTTACTCGATACGTAAATTAGACCATCACAATCGTTACAATAGATTCACGTGACTTTATTTATTCAAGTGTTCATACCATTTCATAAGCATTATAGATAATTTTAACTTGGAGGCTAGCACGTCTTCGCATTCTGCTCCACACGCGCGACAAATATATAAAGTAACAGACGATTCTAAAAGATTTGTATAGGTACATATATCGCTTTACAGCGCACATTTTTTTTCTTTTTCGGTTTCATTTTTTTCATTTATTTGCTGTTCCTCAACCGTACAAGTTACGCATTGTCTCGCGACGCTAACTCATGGTAAGGCCCCTGGAACCTCGGTTAATGAGCCAGTGAACTGTTTCTCAGCAACGCCCCATAAGTCTAAATGGCGTGGTAATTGCCCAATAAGCGTGTTGCAATTTTAATTGGGAGTTTACTTTTAGTCTTTCATTAATAGATTTTAGTGAGTAGTGAGCGTAACTCTAAACTAAGATGAAGGAAGACTTGAGTATCGCTACTGTTTTTATTGGCCTTATATACATGTAATTGTAAGTGTGTATGTGTTCAATTGCACAGTATCAATCACTTTGCACTAATAAATAGTACAGAAAACAGTATTAAATAATTACACTTTCGGTCAAAGAATATTCGGGTATAATTTTTCATAGAAAATACTGTGTAGACACGCTAATTTCAAATATATATTTAAAATGTTTACAGGGTAAGTGTAATCCAATTTAATGTCCATTTTTTTGAAATTTCTCTCATTTTATCATCGCATTCAAAATCACTTAATTTTATCGTCGTATCATAATTTAACAGCCCTTTTTACAATACAATTTTGGCAGTTTTTTTAAATATAAAAATTTTGCTTCCACATATCAATCGAACGGCTATTTATTTATTGTTTTCGATTCTATGATTAATTCAGGAAAATTATAATATAATGATGGTAAAAAGGATTCTACCTATTCTGTAACTATTTGAAAACTGTCTTTGAAATCAGCTCGTTTGCAGTATTTTATATGAAATTAATTCATTTGACCACGAGTGTGAATGGCTAACAATTAAAACTGAAACTAAACAAACTTTTTACAATTATAAGTACTACTAAGACTCACTACTACGGCTACTAAGAATGAAAGGTTCATTATTTACACCTAACAGGTGTTCAACACAATTGGCTTGGCATAGTATGTATTTATATTAAAAACATTCTATTGGCGAGTTACATCGAGCACAGTAGCAACAAATTCAATCCATCACGAACCAATTAGGTAGCAAGTTAAAATATACATAATCGTACATCCACATTGCCACAGTGATTTCAAACAATTCAACACCAAACAAAATGTACAACGCTTGTCAACAAACCTGTACCACAATTACATTAACAAGAGGTTAAACAATCACTTCATACCTACAACAAACTCTATAACAAACATACACAAACAATTTAATTCATTACATTTCATCGCTACCATTAATTACGCTTTAAGCAAATAAAATGTCACTTTAAAATAATATTTATGCATTAGTAATGTTTACTACTCAGACTGAAAAATGTGAGTACTTAATATTAATCGCCGCTCTCCCTTATTTATTTCCCTGGCTACACCTTGTTAACTTTGTAAAAGGCCGCTAGGGAAATATACTTTCTTACTCTGAATTTGTTCCTTGACCAATGTAGGACTCCTTTTGATATTCTATAATGTGACACTTAAGAGAATTTACAACTGGGAGTAAGAGATAAGTGAAATTTAGGTTCACTTGCACCTCGTAATGGTAAGTGTCTAGTAAGTTTAAGGTAAAAATATACATCTCCGGATCTGATATTGTATTCTACTTAGGTGCCAACAAGGATATTCATTTTTGAATCATCATGTTGAATATGTCCTTCGTGAAAACTGTAATAAATAATATAGTAGATTGTGTCACAAAGGATCAAACTGGTATATTTCCGGTGTGGGCGTATATTGAATCCTGAGCGTGATGAAGGCTTCAAGCGTTAACGCCCAAGACGAAATAATTTTGATACCGTGTGAGTGTGACACATACTGCTTTTCACACCACCTTTGAGAAAAATAAAAGATATATTTAATTTTTATGCATATAATCGATTCTGAAGAAATTTTTATCAAGTATAAACGTACTGTTTATTTTCATATTTCATTGTAATTTTTTAGGCTGGCAATAGAAAGTCCTTGAACAGAAAAATGCCATTTTTATCCCTCCCAGCAGGGAAGAAAAGGCCCGTATTCGAATAGGTGGTATGAAAAACATATTTAGTTATAAAATGTTTGCATGGTGTACACAGTCCAACTCATTTCCGAATAGTAGTTGGAAAGTAAAGGATACGTTAGATTTTACTCGATACGTAAAGTATTCTATGCGTTCGCACCGACATAGTTGGAGCGAGCGCGCGCGCGATGGCCTGCTTTACGTATCGAGAAAAACCTAATGTTACCGATACTTGCAAACTCATGGCACGGCTACTGAATCTACTGATACATATAATGCAAAACCGAACCGTTAATAAAAATGGCATCCGTTACGTTTGCCAAAAATTCTTTTGCGATAGATGGCGCCTGGCGCTTGCATTGCCGTCATTCACAACATTCGAGTGTACCGCCTCTTTAGAACTGTTATAAGAGAGAGCTCCGACCACGCAAAGCTTTTATAGAGTAAACGGTCATATTATAGGAGAGGTCACAGAAGTGAAATAATTCGTGAATGAGGTAGCATTGCGCCGGCGGTCCCTACCGCCGTAAATACGCAGAACTTTGCTGCCAAACTTCCCGGCTGCACTGTTTATGAACGCTCTCCCGCGCTGGGACTGGCCATCCGAATAAATGATGAACCGTGTTATTTTGTGGAACAAAAATATATACTGCGGAAAAAAGCTTCGCTCCGGTAACTGCATGCGCGTTAGTGCCTTTTGCGATGGTACGAAACAAACATTTCGTTTTTGATGAAATACAAATAGTGTTTTCTTTCGTAAACTTTCTTTTTACAGATTCCAATTTTTTTTTCTGATATTCGAATAGAAAAGGAATCCATGTCTTTTTCATCTATTACAAACATAGTCCTATGTAGGCTAAGTACGTTTTGAATATATACTATTTATGAAATTGGATTTTTGGATATAAAACCATTTAGAAATTCATAAGAATCGGATAATGACGTAAACTCAATTTCATTTAAAATTTTAAACCAGTAATTTTACACAATAGGTATGATTATAGGCTCGCCAATTCGGCTTATACAATAACATTATTTTGTATAGTAATAAAAGGATATTGGGAGGTATTTAGTAATATAGATTTCGAAGATCTCAATATCTTTGCAAAACAATAGGCGAATTCATACGTTTGCTAATTATATTTACTTTCTTTGATAATTTGTTTCGTATAGAAACTTCGTGGCGTAAACTTTCTCTCAACCACCAACACAAATCATTGTAAAGCTTATCAGTAGGTATGCAATGTATTTTTTGGCTAATAAACCTAATAAACATATTATTATTAGTTTATTTATGTTATTAGTTTTAGTTTGTTATTTTCTTTTTAACCGACTTCAAAAAGGAGGAGGTTTACAATTCGTCGAAATCTTTTTTTTTTTTTTATGTATGTTCCCCGATTACTCGAAGACGCGTGGACCGATTTGAAATATTCTTTTTTTGTTTGAAAGGGTATACCTTCTAGTTGGTCCCATTGTCACCGAATCCAGATCTGATGATGGGATCCTGGAGAAATCGAGGGAACTCTTCAAATATTGTAGGCACACATGTCATTTTTCATTTATTTTCGAAGACTAATCAAGTATTTGCATCTAGTCATGAACATCTTAAGTTGGTGATCTGATGATGGAAGGTACAACTCTTTAGCAATTAGGAGTTGGGGGATAATTCTTTATGTATAACATATTTCGTGTATTTTGGAAGCTATTTGAGTATTTGCCTTTAGGTGGTCATCCTTTTATGTTGGTGAGCTGATGATGTAAGGTACAACTCCTTGGAGATTAGGAGTTGGGGGATAATTCTTTAAATATAACATATTTCATATATTTTGGAGGCTATTCGAGTATTTGCCTTTAGGTGGTCATAGTCTCATGTTGGTGAGCTGATGATGAAAGGAATAACTCCTTAACGATTAGGGGTTGGAGGATCATTCTTTGTATATAACAAATGTCATACATTTTCGAGATCTATTCAAGTGTTTTCTTAGTAGTTATGACATGTCGGTTAGCGGTTAGTGATTCTTTAAATAATATTGGCATGCTAAGACCTTTGAAATTGTTGTTGTATTCATATAAGTTCGCCAGTTCAGGTTTTATGGCCTACTACAGTGCAGTACATTCTAATTATTAGTATTTAGAGCATACTGAATAACGATTTTATATTTACACTACTAAAAAGCAAAAAATAAAATTTTTTAAAATAAAAATAAAACCACCTTCAAAAATTCGCCCGAACTAAAAAGTTAAAAATAATTTTGGTTCCTACTACTTAGAATTTCCTACCCAAACCTTTAAACCTTTTACCCTATTCATTGAAATAAAACATTATGGCTAGGTACCCTACAGATTTCTTAGAAGTCGGTGCCAAGCCAAATATGTTCACTTCGCGAGTACTTATATGTATTTGATAGAGCTTTGTAACTTACTGTCACTCCGGTTATGCTTTCATGAAAATTACTGAGGCAGACCATTCTGTTGATAAAAGCGTAATCGGAGTGACAGTAAGTTACAAAGCTCTATCTAATATATAGGTACCTATGAACGGCTTGGCTCCGACTTCTAAGAAATCTGTAGGGTACCTAGCCATAATGTTTTATTTCAATGAATAGGGTAAAAGGTTTAAAGGTTTGGGTAGGAAATCCTAAGTAGTAGGAACCAAAATTATTTTTTACTTTTTAGTTCGGGCGAATTTTTGAAGGCGGTTTTATTTTTATTTTAAAATATTTTATATATTTTTTTGTTTATTTGTAAGCATATTGAATAAAATTTTCCTTTATGAATAAATTTAATAAAGAAAATATATTTTTCACCACACTGCTCGTAAACACGCTGTTTGTCCTTCAATTTCAAAGCGCAAAACTGTGTTTTAACCTCTAGAGGTTAAAGTAATTTTTTTTTAATCTTCTTCGTAGACTAAAGCAATAACTTATACAGCCTGAGAGTGCAATAAGCTTTTTGACGTTTGAACTAGACAGTACGTTCGAAAACTCAATAGTTTCAAACAGATTCATACACATGAACCTTTCATAATATTATATTCAATATGCTAAAATCCAAATTAAATACCACATTTTGTTGTAAAAGGCTTTTAATTAAAAGTTCTAAAAATTCGACAAATAAAAACAATAGGAAAATAAAAGTGTTGACACTATGCAAATTTCAGAACGCATCCGAATATTTTTTTCTTTTAAAATCTAAACGAGCTTGGTCGTGTTTTGTTTTCTTTCACTCTTAATTTTCAAGTTTTCGGGTAATTACGAGATGCGAAAGTGGGATAATTCCGAAAATCACAGAAAAATCGCCAATAACTACATGAGTCTCATTTTGGAATTATCCTGAATTTTTAAGCATTGCCACGCCAAGATAAATATTTGAAGTTATTGTTTTATTATTTGTTGATTTGTTTATTTTTTGGAAGTTGAGGACTTGCAAATAAATACCTTCTAATTTGTTATGTTTGAGTTTTATTTCGCATGTTTCCTCGCTTTAGTGTGGTGAAAAATGTTGTGTTTCACTCGGCAGCAAAGCTTGTTCAACTCTCGTGCCTTAAAACCCTCGCATCGCTCAAGATTCCATTTTATGAAAAATTCTGGGATCTTTCGCTTGCTCGGGTTTCAATATTTGCACGAGAGTTAAACAATCACTTTGCTCCCTAGTAAAACAAATAACTATTAATTGCTGCTTTTTTATGTGAGAGTACTACTAATTGCTTCTCACAAAATTGTAATAATAATAAGCCGCCAACTTACACTTACCTACACTACAATGTCATATTTAATAATTGAGATATCACTTAAACATATTGCAAGACGTAATAGATAAGGGTGAAGATTTATGTGAATCTGAAATGCAGGGGGATTTAGCAAAACGGGCGCTTTACGAGCAAGGAAGTGGAAATATGATGCGGTGTACACGTATTGACGGCCCGGGCCGCCCCTGCAACTGTATATCAGTTATTAACTTATTAATATGGAAATAATATTTTCTTCGGTTACCGCGAGGATTACACATGAAATAAAACTATGAAAACGGAAAAACTCGCAGTCATCCGCAGACCACGAACCCTGTAAAGTGTTCGAAACGTCGGAGTTAAAATTAGTTACTTACGCGAGTTTATCCGTTTTCATACTTTTATTTCATTATTAATATGGAATAAAATTGCAAGTGCATCCCCTTACGTATAGTAAATGATTTCAATTATAATTTTAAAATTTTTTACTATATTTTTGTATTATTTGACATAGAATTGTACCTGTACATTTTCTTATCACTTAACATTATCGTAATTAGAAATCATTTACTTTTCAATATAATTATACGAGTAAGTATATGTAATACAATGTGTAAGTTGAGCATTATTTTGTTGTTTGTAATACTAGATTACGACTTATTTAATCCTACTGTGTTTGAACTTGTCAGTGATTTAGGGCAAACTTTTTTAGATAATGTTATGTTTAATTGTATATGAAATAAAAAAATAAATATATAATATATAGGTACCTTTACAGTTTACACTTTCTTGCATTGACTTTAAAGCTTTAAAAAAATTAAGCGACTTTTGTTATGAATGTTTTAGGATATTTGATACCTATTTGGGCAATAGTATTATTTATACTATAATTGTAGTAGTAATTACCACATATTTATGTATAATTATGCGGTCACACCTGCCGCTCTGATACTGGCTTAACCAGTCGCACAATGGACGCTGCTTGAATGAAATATTTACGTAAATCCACTTTATTCATGTTTTTATATTGAATAAACGCGTATTCATTCTGGATTAAACTTTTTTGTGAGAGTGAAGCTAATGATGTCCCTAGAAGTGAAAATGCCCTTAAAGGTCCGGCCACGACATTGGTCTAAGGCGACCGGCTTAGCGGAAAACCATACGTGCGAGAGGGAGTTCCCATTTCGGCATCTCGTTCCAACTTATGGATTCGCTCGCCGCTGGTCGCCTTAGACCAATGTCGTGGCCGTTTCTTTATAGAGATGTCTATTGGCAATGATAATAATTTAGGTATTGAGTTTTTTATTGTTGTTTTTTTTATATTTAAACACCTTATTGTATAGTCATTCGTACGATGATGATTGACTAACTAAAATCATTATCAAGCGCTGTTTACCTATCTTTATTACAAAAGTGTGAAGTAAATCGATTCTTTTTTTAAACTGCATGTATTTTATTTATTGCCTTAACCTCTATTTGTAATTGATACGCTTTCGAAGACACATTAATTAAACCGAAAAAAATAGTACCTAAACGCTTTCATTGCATGTCGGTTTTTGTATCACATTTACTCAATAATTTACAGCTAATGATGACTGTTCACTAATTTCCCATTATCTACGCTGTTTTGGAACAATACCATACTATTTGTACATGAATAATAAATTAACGAGTGAGCATTCAGCAGGTAGCTCAAATGTACGTAACAATAACGTTTGTCTATATAGGTTACATTATTACAGAAGAAATTGTATCTCATTATCGAATGATATTACTTACTGTTTGTAATATGATTTTTCCTTTAAGAGGCATTACGGGAAACGGTTAAAGCATTATTTATTAGTAGTAGGTACCTATAATGTTTTTCATGTTTGGTTTGAATAGATAAATGAAATATCTATCCGATTTATGACAAACGTAACGTCCTATTACTATCAGGCAGACGAAGAAATAACTATTAGTCAATATTTTTAGCATTCCTTGAATGGATAAATAAAAGTATAAAAATCCAAATGGCACTCCATGAACAACATACTTACTTAATACTTACTTGATACTTATCAAAAACCATAATGCTCCTAAGCAGAATAATCAGAATTTCACCATCCGCAAATAAAATATATCTGTTAGATAAACGTTAGATGCCCTTTTCTTTCATGTGCCTGGGGAAAACAATAGTAATAATTTTATTTAACTGATAGATATATCAATCCGGAGATTGCGAAATAAACCGTTAGTAAACAAAATAAAGATGTTAATTTACACTATGTAAATCAATCAATTCCTGAAGCCATACCATGCCTTTTCAAGTATCGGTAACGTTCCGTTTTACTCGAAAAACTTGGCAAAAAAGAGTAGAAATTAAAAAGTAGCAACATCGTTGTGTCGTCCCTTTCGCGCTCGCCCCAATCTTATATCAGTGCGAGCGCGGTAGAATATTCAACTAAACAAAGCGCAAGTATTTTACTCATAGAAGCAATTGCTATGGTGGCCCTTATTACAGTTATTTTCTTAATGTTCGGTAGTTTAAATTCTCATTATACCTAATGACATTTTAAGTTTACTACCACTTCTAAAAACAGCGAAACACCATTAAAATGCAACCCATCTAGATGGGGTGTAAAGATCGGGTGCGCCAAAGTATTTATAAAATTGCAACTTAGATTATTGGAACTCCGAAAATTTTTCTTATACAATTTAACTTCATAATGATCGGTATTTAGAATAATCTTTGTTCATAATCATCATCACATAGAATTATTTATGTTCATAATATTGTTTTTCATACATATTTTTAGTACTAACTTTTACGTTTATATATTTTTTCACTATACTTATTTTATGCTATATATTCTAATGTTATAGGTATTTATTTTTATCTGTACTTGTTTTATGTATGAATTATTTTTGTTTAATTAAATATAAATCGTACTATTACTGTAAACTAGCTACCTGCACAAATTAGGTTGTGGCAGAGTAGGTACTGTATTAAACGGGTTCCCTCTAAACTTTTTTTGTCCGAAACGCTTAGGACATAACAGACTTGGTATAATCTATTTTGGCATCAACTTAATGAGACAGAAACATCACTTGGCTTAAATAACAATATTTCGAATATTATTTTGTCCGAAACTATCTTGGCATATCATTAATTACGCCGAGTGTTATAAGACAGAAATTAGATTTGCATTTTTTTTTGGGCATGTAACTAGCCACATGTTCGAAACTTGCCTTTTTCGTCAGGCAGAATTTGCTGTGAGGGTGAAAATTTCTGCAGTGAGCGAGCGAAGCGAGGGAACAAAACCTTCCGGGGCAGATCCGATTCGGATAGGTTAGGTTAGAAGACTAAGGCGGGAGCTTGGCTCCCGCCTTAGTCTTCGAGGTTATTTTTTTTAGTAACCTAGAAAGTACTCAGCTCAGTAACACAGTAAGTAACGTATAGAATATTACTACTACCTCGATTATATTGAGAGGTTGTAATTATTCCTTCTCTGTTATGCTAAAACAAACTATGCCGATACTTTTTATGCACATCCAGATTATGCCTCATCATAAATAGGAGCATCGAAATTATGCTCGAATAATATTCGAACAACTCGAAATCTGCCACAAAGAAATATGCTAAAGTTGAGTATGTCACAACAGTTTCTGCACAAAGCCCATTATGACTACAACATAGTTTATGTTATTCAAAAAATAATTATACCACAACAGAGTGAACCTAATGGGAAAATGTTTATAAATAAACAATTTATTTCAAATAACTTTATGAGTATAGATTAATCTACTTGACGACTTTAGGAGGATAAAATATCGAAATAAAAATCGTTATGAACATTGTAGGTAGAAGTATAATTTTTAGTAAGAAAAAAAGTATGAGAAAAATTTTTCGGAGTAATGATGATTATGAGTAAAAAACGGTATTAGTAAAAATATTCGAAGAAAAAATTGTATAAGTGCCAATATGGACCCGTAAAGATCCTATCAGATAAAATTAATAGTGTTGTAAAAACTTTAAATAGGACGTTAGTAGTGAAGTTTTTTAGTGTTATACATAATACATAAAAAGTTTGGTTCACGCGACTAGTTAGTGCAGTTTCAGAGTTTATTATTGTAGTCAGGGGAGATGGCTATCGGGACGTTGTTTCGGCTGTTACTGTTCTAGTAGCCGTACCATGACTTTGCAAGTATCGATAACGTTAGGTTTTCTCGATACTTAAAAGTAGGCTCTCAAATTCTTTGGGCACATAATGCGATCACCACACCACAGTCTCGAATGTGACATCATACTGGGTCAAGTTGAGGGCAAGCGTGCTAGGGGGAGAGCCCCTGCAAGATGGTCGGACCCTATTAGACAAGCCTGTGGTACCATGCAGAAGGCAGCCCACATAGCCCTTGATCGCGAAAAATGGAAGGACATAGTTGTTGGTCACGATCCTCAGTCATGAGGGAACGACGAAGAAGAAGAAAAGTAGGCCTTCGCGCTCGCTCCAATATGTCAGAGCGAGCACGGTAGAATGCATTACATATCGAGTAAAACCTAACGTATCCTTTACTTTCCAACTCACACGGTTACTGTAGCCGTACCATGGGCTGCTGTTACGTTATTAACACCGACTTAATTTCTATCCATCTTGTTCGTACTCGCGTATTGGTGCGAGCGAGCCCATGACAATATTTGGGTCTTGAAGTTCATATTTTAAAGACAAACTGGGGCCCGTTTCTCAAAAGCTTGTAACTTGTAATACAAGTGGAAGTTACTGTTTAACACTATTAATTAGATAATGACTTCCGCTTGTATTACAAGTTACAAGCTTTCGAGAAATAGGCTCCGGGTCTTAATCGCGTAAACTTACTTTTATTTATATCCTGAGGTTTTGCTATTAAAATTAAGAACTATCGGAATTTTAATCAAAATGTGGAGCAAGAAATCTCATCCGCGTGGAATCCCGTGATTTACAAATGTAAGCGTGGTGAAACATCCATTTTAAAGCCATTGGATGTTGTGAGGGTTGTGTGTAGGCCTAGTGACAACCCTAGCCTAGAAGTGTTTAATCAAGACCAAGTGCGGGTAGTTCGAAAAACCCGCGCAGCTCGAAGGTGTTGATACATTTTCTTGTCAGTCTGCCTGCGACCACTGTGCAACGTCATGCTCGAAACGTCAGGATATAATTAAACGTAGGTTTACGTGATTAAGACCTGTTTGTCTTTAAGATATGATTGATATTCGTGAAAGTTTAAATCAGATGTCACCCTGTATATATATTTATGGCCTTGACTGTACAAAATAACTCATTAGATTATCGATTCTTTATAATAGCTTAATATCTATAGGTGTTCCTAACAAGCGTTGTTCAGAACATCTTCAATTACAAAGCAAACAGAAGCCATGTTCCAAAATCGGTCATTGACTGAGGCAATTTCCTAATGCTCAACAAACTTGTCAGAAGTCCGTTCGTACAGATGTGGGTACCTATTTGGAAAGCGTTAATGGAAATTTGTGGAAGTCCACTGAATGATTAAGATACGGTACCCCGAATGACAAAGACTAGGAGTGACTTATTTGAATATGCTTCTGAGTGGCACGTGTAACCTCAAGATGGATACAGAAGTTAAATTTCGTTGACGTTGCATTTAAATGTAGGTACAATAAAACATAAAACTTAAAACGTTTTTGTTACATAGACATTCATAAAATTAAATGTCTTATGCGCCCTTATGGTAAGTGACAAAGTGGGACGTTTTTTACAAAAACTTTCTATGTTATAGTCTATTGGAATGGATGATATGTGAGAAAATGCCCCATTGAATGATTTTTATAACGTACAAGGTGTTTCACCACACACCGATTATCTCAGAAAACCCAAATGGTTAATCCCACAATGTCGTAACAGATGTGCTTACCATAGAAAAAATCAACTGCGAAAGACTCTGGTTGTCACGGGATTCGAACCCGCCTCCTCCAAGTTACCGGCTCAGCGTGCTCCCAATTACACCGGATGCTTAGCCAAGTTGCCAATCGCTAACGCTTAGTAGCGTAGCGTAGTTTTCCCTCTCTGTTACTCTTTCATATTAGTGCAACAAAGACAGTTGGCTGCCTTTCGTTTACGATTGACGATTAAGCGCTAGCGAACTTGTCTAAGCACCCAGACTACCTTCCGTCGTCGATCACATTTATTATCCAATTTATCCAATGGTACTGTGAATCTAATCACTAAATGGTTAAGTCATAAGTACTGACCAACTTTTCTTATGGGAATAACCCCGAAATCGCGTAATAAAAATTGTTTGTTTCATTCTTTGTGCAAATGTGTGGTGGCGTGATTTTGATGATTTGTATGGGAGGATTATTTTTCATCTAACCAACTTAATATCGATCAGACACATACAACACATACACATCATCAGCCTATGATAGTCAACTGCTGGACGTAGGCCTCTCCTATTCACTATGCGTATATAGACGCATTAGGAGGTAAATGCCCATAATCGCCACGCTGGGCAAGCGGATTGGCGATCGCTGTAATGTGTCAACTATGATGACGCTGCTGCCCATCATCAATCTTTTATCAAATAATCGTGACACTTTAATCCCTTAGTCGACTCTTACGACACCCGCAGGAGGAGTTGGGGTGATGACAAATGTATTCTTACCGTCGCGTCGTCACCACACGGCATGACGGCATCGATCAGACGCTCAATTTCAATCAAAGGTTTATATCTTCTGCACGCTTAGCTAGTCTTCAGTAACCTTGAACTATTGAACCCTGTTACAGGCTATACTGTACGTACTATACAGGATGACATTTGGGTTGTGGAGCATGAGGGAACAGGCCTACTACGGCGAAAATCGAAATTCGTAAATTTCGACGTTTTTTCTCTGTCACTCGAATCGAACGACAAATCCTAGAAATTTGCGGATTTCGAAGTTCACTATGGCGACAGCTAAGAAAAGGCGAGAAAAAACCTAATTATGAGTTAATTGATACTATCAAATAAGGCATACTTAATTCAAAATTAGGAGATTTTTCCGATCCATTGTGTAATTTGCTCAGCGTGATCGTACTCGTATTTTAACTGGACTTAATCGCGCAAATTTGCGTTTGCTCGCGACCACGGGTGTAACGTCATGCCCAATTTGCCCGAAACGTCAGAATAAAGTTAAAAGTAAGTTTACGCGATTAATCCAGAATCTAGATACACCTATATGCAAAAAAACTTACCCTGGGTTTTTGATGCTTTGGTACTTCATCAGTCACCCGCTACAAAAAGCCAAAAAAGCATCGGTATTATTACACCAGGGGGGTTACCATGACGTAGCCGTACCTACTAATGCGATTCAGTTTAGGTTCATGGAAAGGGACAGTGATATGCGACTCGTATAGCCTTTTCCCTTTCTCTCGACCTAAACTGAACCGCATTAATACGTCATGGTATCCCCCCTGGTAGACTTCAATGGGTTAAGTCTCGTTTGACGTTAAAATATGAGTGATAATCGTGATATCGTGAAAGTTTAAATCAGCGTGGCCGTCCCTAGTAGGTACCTACGCTGTTCACTCGTGCTTTTCACCCACAGATACCACCCTGTATAGATACTAAATCCGATTTACATAGACTAAGTACTACAATGTATATACTAATACTCACCTACTTACAGCCAGCAATTAGTACAATTAGGTTGTAATTACCTACTGGCAATATGATCACGTTAAGCTTATTGTGCCATACATTAACATCATCACAGACCATGCTGAACTAAAAGCATATTTGTGAAATATTAGCATTGGCAATAATTGCAGTGTATAAAAAAATCATTCTTTTTATAAATTACCTCATTTTGAGGTTTTTTGGTCGTCGGTACCGGTAGCTATTATTTCGAAATGTATTCATTTTATAACAACATTTTAAACCATTATTATTATCAAGCCAGTTTCTTTGAGTTCCACAATTTTTTTTATAATTTCCATTTTTTTTTCTGTCTTCACCTACTGTGTTAAAAAATCTCGTCAGACTATAGTACCTAATTATTATAAATCTCAATCAAAATCCGGAAATTTTCCCATCATGCATCTACGGACCCTAAAACCGACAAGGTGGACTGATGACCTGGTGAAGGTCGCAGGGGTCCGCTGGAAGCGGGTGGCACAGGACCGGTCAATCCGGTCACTGTGGCAATCTTTGGGGGAGGCCTATGTTCAACTGTGGACGTCTTTCGGCTGATATGATGATTATGATGATGATGAAAACCGACACATTTTGGTTTTGGCTGCTTTCTCCGTGTCTGTCGTCATTCCTGTGTGGTTTCATCTGTGGTCTATACTCGTAAACTTCGTTCACGCTTTTACGAAAATGGGTAAAAATACGCATTACTAGCAATCGTTTTCAAGTATCAACATTTGACAAATAATTAAATTGACCGTACAATTAATCTTATTTCCTCCGAATGATCAATGTAACGCGTGTAGGTACTGCTTCGTTGTCAAACGTTGTGAGTGGCTGCGATCTGTCATTTGTCAAGTGCAAATTAACGATGCATTTTGAAATACCTACCTTGCTTCTCATTTCACTTTTCTTAGAAAGTTAATTACTTTCAAAATTAGCATTTTGATTCGAATAATGTTCAAGGTTTGGCTAAAAATCTGCATCGCATTCCTCGGCTTCGATAAAAGCCAGTATCATCAGACACACACTATATACCTAGGCTATAGCCAATGTAAAGGTATATATTTTAATAAGCCGTATCTGTTCAAACGCATTCATTTGAATAATACATAATTTTAAATGGCAGTCGGACAAGATTTAATTATATGTACCTAACCTAATTATGTACCTAACTCAGGGATCGGAACCGGTTTTTTTAATAACCTCGTAACCGCCCAATAGGTATTTTAAAACGTTTTATACTCTTTAAGTATGTACTCGTAGTACTCAATATTTTAAGTAATCAACGACATAACTAATATACCGAAGAACCGTTCTTTTGTATGGATAAAATAAAGGGAATACGATCCCTGCCTCAACAGTCTTAACTCTAGTTAACCAAGTTTAAGTATGGAACACCAAAAACTTACCCCCTTATACATTAAGATCTCCTACCGTCCTTTACGGTCTTATAGACATATTGATAAGACCGAAAGGGAAAAACAATACTTAGCAGCTTGCTAAGTTAGGAGACGTGTATGTCAAAGTCAAACTATTCTTTATTCAAGTAAGCTTATTAATAAGCATTTTCGAATCGTCTGACATTATCAAGAGAGAGAAAAAAATCTACTACTGGTTCAAACCCTACGCCGTTCCTGAGAAGAACCAGTAAGAAACTCATCAGGTGGACTTATTTTTTCAAAACAGTATAATAATACATCTTATTAAAATAACATGCATTAAAGAATGTATTACATAAAAAAAAGATTATTATAGACATTTTTATAAAAGAGAGAAATAAATAAAGGATCATAATATTAAACAAAAATAATTATTATTGGACAAGTTCACAATATTATTAAGTATCTATATCTATACTATTAGAGATTTAAAAGTCCTCTAGTTGTCAGAATAAAGATAAATTAAGATATAGAGATGTAAAAGGTCTCTAATCGTCATGATTTTAACAATAATAATAAAATAGAAAATTAACAATTTAGTGACAATCACAAAGCAACTATTCTAATATAAAAGACAACAGCCAATACCTTATTTAAACATGACAACCTATGAATAAGGGGGTAATACTAATAACTATTAGGGTCAAAATTCTTTTTGTTGTCTTGTTTCATACCACTTTGTCACTCTTTTAGTTGGCATCTCGACTCAGTATTAAAAAAAATCCGGTGCACTTGTATTTCTTTTTCACACTAGATTTTAATCAATACATGAAGATGAAAACAAAACATCATCTCATACAAAAATCACCACTGCGTCACGTTTTTTAGGGACACAAATTAAGACAACGAAAATAATTTTGACCTATTATCATTCCCGTCTAATTTAAAAGGAAGTACAGCTATTTGACTTAATATTCTATTGGCATATCTATTGGTATGTTCGTATTAGAATTCCGGTGTTAGGTAACAAAATATTTTCCAACTGAAGGGAATAATATTTATCGAAACGAGGTAAACCTCACGCCACGATTCGATAGAGCGAAAACTTTGTAAAGAAGTTTCACACGCCCCGCACGGGTAGCCGTACCATGAGTTGGCATGTCACATTTACTTTAGAGTTTATCCGACACGTAAAAAAAATCGTACCGAGTAAACGCTAATGGCAAAGTGGGACGGTTTGATTAAAACGCTCACTTAGTTCCATCACATCATCAGCCCATCTCAATCCACTGCTGGACTTAGGCCTCTCTTATTAACAAGGATTGGACAAACGCCCGTCATATTGAAAACATAACCCTGTTCCGTACAGTAGAGACTTCTTTATTAACTATGCATATCATATAGACGCATTAGGAGGTAAATGCCCATAATCGGCACGCCGGGCAAGCGAATTGGTGATTGCAATGTGTGTGTATGACGCTGCTACCTATCATCAATATTCTATCAAAGAATGGTCAGTGATACTTCAATGCCTAGACGACTCTTTCGACGCCCGCGAGAAGGGGTTGGTGACAAATGTATTATTTCTGCCGTCACCAAACGGCCAGCTAAGCTAAGCAAAGCTAGAATCACACTCGCTTTAATACATCATGTACGCAAAGCAGTCTATCACTGAGCGAGCGTGAAGAACCATTTTACGTACTTATAGGTACGTAAAATGGTTCTTCACGCTTACTCAATATATTGAGTAAACGGTAACGTGAACGTTAGGTACAGTGGGGTTCAAAATTGCATGGACAGTTTATGAATGAATTCATTCCTAAATTGTCCATGCAATCCTGATCGCCACTGTACCTGTCAAATCATGGGCGCGTCGAGCGTGATAAACTACTTACGTATCTTCGAGTAAAGCCAACGTAAGCGTCACTTGCTAACTCGTGGTAAGCACCGGTTCTCCTAAATCCCAACCTTTGCACTTTGCCAATCGAATCGACCAAACGGGAAATACCACTTACTGACTTCATGTTGTGTGCAGTATTTTATAAACACTATAGCAGGTATGCCAAACCGAACATCAATAAGCAAAAATATTTGCTTTGGTTTTCGGAAGTCGAAATAAAATAGAACCCGCAGGAGGAAAGATGGATCAAATCTAGTTCCGTCCGTCTGTCTATCACAAATGTACATCACACACATACTTATCACACATCATCAGCCTATCTTAGTTCACTACTGGAGTACTGGACGTTGGGCCTCTCTTACCTACGAGTATGGCCGCATTAGGAGGCAACCCAAACGTAAACCCAAAGTCGCCACGCTGGCGATCACATTAGTGTGTCCACTACAATGACGCTGCTTCTGCTGCCCACCATCAATCCTCCTTAAACAAATGATCAGTGCCACTTCAATCCCTTAGTCGATTCTGACGATACCTACGGGACGAATTGGGGTGGTGACAAATGCATTCTTACTGCCGTCACTACGCGGAAAACTCTGTACCAATAAGTGAAAATTCAATTTAGAATGTAATTAGGCCTCCAAGGATGTGGGAGTGATTATAATATGCCCAACTTGCACTATTATAAGGCCACTATAATACGAGGTTAAACGAATTGTAAGTACTTACCTATTGTCAAAATTATACCTATGGCGTTGACCCAGCTAACCCCGTGTTAGGTGGCTAGCCCGAGACGGTCTATTAATGATCTGTGTATTAATTTTTAAAAGTGGAGCTAAGCAACAAAAAGACGCTATTCAAAATCTGATAATGCCAATTTGTATTGTTGTAAATGTTATAATGATTGAGGTCTTTAAACATTGTTTGTGGTGCGAAGTACCAAAACCCATATTCGCATAGCTGCATAGTTGTCACAAAAAATCCGCGAATTCCGTAATGTCTAGATACTAGTCAAGATTTCTTTAACTGATAAAATACGTGACTGTAGGTAAGTAGGTACTATATAGTTACTTTTAACTAGTTAACAACTTTCTTATACCTTCATGGTATCTACAGAAATGCGCGAAAACGCATGACTGCGCCGTTTTTCGCTTCAGACCCTCGCAATCAGATCAGTGGTCCGTTAATATCATCACTGGACTCCGAAAGGTGTCGGCACGGGATTCAACAACTATCAATCTTTATCGAGACTCACTTATCATAGTCGCTGCAGATTCTCGCCTCTCGGGATTCTGCAACGTCACTGGTGCCTTATTCCTCCGTTTTAAGGTTACATTAGTGGTTTAAAAGACGCTTAAACTTAAATCCCTTATGTAGGTATGGCAGGGCATGTAATTTGTAAAGAAATAGAATCTTAAACTGTAAGTTTTAGTGCGATTTTTAAAGGTTAAGTAACCCTGGGGTTTAAATAAACCCATTTCACCAGAGATCATTTTGGGGCTCGAACGAAGAGAGCAACGTGAAACAAGTGTCATGCTATAATGGCGTTATGACGGACGATGACAATAAAAAAATACTTTCCAACCTAGGGGTTGAAACGCTATTTTCCGACCGGCTAGTAGGTACAACGTGTAACTGGGGAGATAAACTAGCACGGTATTATTAACTATCCGCTTACCGACCGTGATGCATAAACACATTTTGAAAAAAATTGTTTGAACTTAAAATAATATTAAAAAGGGAATTTCACTTTTCTATAACTCCCGCGATCTATGCATAGGTACCTAGGTATAACTTGCGATTAGAAAACGAGTGGGATGAAACATAATAAATATGTCCACAAACATAATGGATTCCTGTTTTCGCACATTCGAAACAGATACATCGTGTTTGCATATTCGGCGAGGGAAATGTTTAAAATCCTATTTCATTTATCCGTTTTAATAATAAAAGGGAATTAATATAGGATGAATTGTGACTTTCTATTGTTTTTTAGGTACCTACTTAACTATAAGTTTTCCGAGTACTCATCGATGCCAAAGGATAGGTGTTTTACAAGTTATACTAGATCAAAACATGTTTGTGTAGGTTAGCGAATTCAGTTGTAACAACTAATTATTTCCCTCGGCTACACAATTTAATTAACACGCTAATAATTAATATACTTAGGAATAGTTTAGTAGCCTTGTGTATTTAGTTTGATAAATATTTACCTTTATTGGTTATCCATTCGCTATACTGTGATATTTTTTATTTTACACAGTATCGATTTGATCTGTGTGAAATAAAAAAAAATCTGTCGAGTTGAGAAACTTTACCTTCTAAAATTTTGTAGCAAGGATCGCGTTTTATAAAGTAACAATTTACAATTTTGCTGTTTGCCTCTTTTTCTAGCCAATAATTATGTGCGTGCATTAGAGAGGCAAACAGCGAAACTGTAAAATGTAACTTTATGAAACGCGACACTGGGTCGCGTTTTATAAAGTTACGATTTAAAATTTTGCTGTTTGCGTCTCTTTCTAGCCAATTTGCGCGTGCGTTAGAGAGGCGAACAGAGAAATTGTAACTTTATAAAACGCGACCCAGGTGTACGGCAGGCCTAAAGGAACGTATCCTATCCCAGAGCTAAACACTGGACGTGGGCGCTATAACTACTGAGTGACTATTACCTACCGGGAAAATAGAAAATTGTTTTCGAGTATTTGTCTCTGGCACTCAAATAATGCCTTTGTAGGAATGAGAGAGTAATACAGACAAGTAAATACTATTATTATTGGCTAGAAAGAGAGGGAAACAGCAACATTGTAAATTGTAACTTTATAAAACGTGACTTTGTAAGTTATTACGTAAGTTATAGGGACGACGGAGCTATACTAAGGAGTGAGAGGTAAATATTACTATCTCATTCCTGTATAACTCCCTACAACTTACGTAAGAACTCACAGGTGTAATCCCGGCCTTATGTGGTTCAGTCGCCATCAGACATATCGTAGAGTCCGGAGCGTTCAAAAATATCTGAACACGCCTTTGTATTTCGTATGGGGAAGGCAACCGTAATTGTACATTACGACACAAGTGCGAAAAACATGAAATTCGAAACGAGTGGCCACGTTTTAAAACACGACCGATAGGGAGTGTTTTAAATCGACACGAGTTACGAATTTCGTTTTTGCACGTGTCTCGTACGACGTTTTTTAATACAGACACTACAGATGGCCCTCCGAAGTTTTGGACTTGACGTAAAATTTTGCAATCGATCCACATCATCTAATAGTTTTTAGACTTTCCGTTCCATTTTTGGTGTGTCTATACTAATATTTGCTGGACTCGATAGACGAATTCGAGGGTGTATGTGAAGTCCCCAACAAGTACTGGGCCAGCGTTGGGACCATGCAAAATAGACTCGTAATTTGATGTCGAGTTGCATGCGGAAAAAATGGCCAGAAAACAACAACAACCTGAAGACACACGACGTACCTACAACAACAAATACCTAGGTACATAAAATAGCTATGTAAAGTGGGGTCTGGCCCAGTTCACCACCAGTCGACAACCAGCTATTCCATTCTATACCTATCCATTTCAATTTAGGATTTTCCTTCGAAGAGCTTCACTGGTGAATTTGAACTTTTGAACTTTGCATCGAAACACAGTGGCGTAGCGTGCCTTGTCGGGGCCCCGTATAAAAAATTTTTGGAGGCCCTTATATGGAGGTAAGTAATATTAATTAGAAAGTTTTTATCCTTTTTCCTTACACACTTTGGGGGCCCCCGTAGCCCGGGGGCCCCGTATAATTGATACGGCATATACGGCAGTAGCTACGCCCCTGTCGAAACATCGCATACTACGAGTGACATCTCTAGTTTCCATTCGGTACTAACATATCCTATAAGTGCTTAGTTCAGAAACATGGCATTATAATTTGAATTCCATGCAATGAGGGTTTTTGATACTTTTTCTGCCGCTATGGGGAGGTGAGATTGCAGCACTGAGACGACCGTTTAACGAACTGTCAAAATAAATACGCGCATTTAATTTTCAACATATTTATAGGTTTATTTATTCTGAAAACCGTTACTTTAGGCATATTATTACCTAAAATAAATAAATAAAATAGTTCCAAGTCAATTCTCATGAAATTAACAAAGTTAAAGTAATTATTTTTAAGGTGGATGTCCCTGTGCGATTTTCATACAAATTTGTCGACATTAACTCTGTTAATTAGTAGACTTTTTGTAATTTTGAACCTTGATAGTAAGTTGTACGTATCCCGTAGATGGCGCGTATGTAAAAAAAAGTCCAAAAAGTGGTATAGTATTTCTGAATTATCAATTTGAAAATTGATACAATTTCGCTCTTTGCCTTTGTATATGTGCGTGAATAATACTATCCATGAAAACTAACATGGAGGCAGATGACAAGGTAAGTTTAACCATATCCATCACAGATGTCACTTTAAAACTGCTAGTTAAATGACCTCACTAATTAGTAATATATTCGGTCAATAGATGGATTATTAAAAGTAAGCGTAATTCATAAAATAGGTATGTTGTTATTGTTTTTATCAAATAAAATATCCGGTAAAATTTTATCCCTCGATTCGCCAGGTCGGATCTCAAAATACAATATATCGGTCAGTATTTTTTATGAATTACAGCCAGTAGGTAGTTAGGTAGCTACTTTTGTATCTAACTATGATGCTCACTTTAATTCTCATTTAGCGTAACTTGTACAACAGTTTGGAAGAAAGGAGCACATTAATATGATAGGTACTAATTAATATCTGAGAGGTAATAAATAAAATAAGTGGCTATAAATTAATAATAATAATAAACAAATAAATATATCGGGACATCTTAAGCTTAAATTAAGGCTTGTGTTGTGGGTAATAAGAAATAAGCGATGATACATGTCATGTAACTACATACAGATACTTAAACACATAGATAGCCACGATCAAGGAACAAATATTTGTGATAAAAAAAATACACAAAATAATGCTTTCACTGGGATTCGAACCCGGAACCTCCAGCTTCATAGATAGGGTCACAACTAACTCGGCTACCGAGGCTGACGACTTTAATTTAAATGGACGCGTAAAATACTTTTTGGTAAGTGGTCACAAAATATTTTGTTCATTTGTCACAGCAAAGTCAATGTCATCTATGAGTCAACATTTTGCAATTTTGTTCCACAAGTCAAGGCAAAAGTGTTCGTTTCGAATAAAATCGATATCATAAACATGCCCACAACGATGGGCAGAACGAATAAAAATGAGTACCGAAAACACCGTTGATCTGGGGGGAAAAGAAAAAGCGTCGAGTAGAGCGGGGTTACTCCTTCACCATGGCACCACATAGTAAGTATCTCGCCGTAGCGAAAATTTAAAATTTGAAGCGTAATAGTTAAAACACCTATTTAATAAGTACAACTGTACTCACGTGTACTGCGATAAGAGTTTATCGGAATACCCGAGCCGCTTTTAAAGTAGTTAGAACATTTTTTCTTCTATATTTATGACACTCACATTTTACTCTCACATTAAATTTGCCAGCTAATCTTTGTGTTAGGTAACGATTCAAATGATTCTGTAGTCGAGGGTTGCCTGGTGAAACCCGATAAGTGACAAAAAGTGAGATTTTAAAGTAAAAACAGTTTTAGAATGATTCAGTATCGGTCAATCTAATGGTAATATCAGATAAGCTGATTTTACATGTATCACGGAAATATGCCGAGTAAATAACCCAATAAGTACTTGATTTCAACTATTAATTCAAAACTAAATACTACAACTACATTTAAGACGTCATTTTTATTTATTACTTAATGGAAGAACCACATAATGTATATTTATTGGTATTTAGTGCCGAGATATTTACACCTAATCAAACTAAACACACAATGTAGAACCAGTTACTGTTACTTACCCGGTCTCACCTCATTACGATTGCAAACTTTAAAGGATTTTATTACGAATTAGAATACGTTAAAAGCATTTGTTGGATTCTACTTTTACGATATCATTTATTGCACATACAAATTTATTCAAAGAGAACCCAACAAATAAACTTATAGTACTTATTTGAAACAATTCTCTAATATAATATTTTGTTAATTCCAGTAATCGGATTCTCGCAAGAGGCCTTTAACAAATTTCTTTCAAATATGTCCAGGGAAGAACCCTATAAGTTTTTCGACGGCCCCATGATCATGCGCAGCCTTGACAAGTAGCGACACGAACGCAAGCGCACCGCTGCGACGTTGCATATTTAATTTAAAATAGCTGTTAAAAAGGGGTGTATTGTATTAAAGAAGGATGTGAATGATTGTGTTCAAAGTTGTGTGATGGGTGACCGAGGCAGAAAATTAGTGCAACTACCTAGCTTGCAGTAATAAGCTGGAAACAGGTAATCTACTTTTCTAACCTAGAATAAACGTAGAATTATCATATTTTACACACCGTGTTTACAGTAATGAGTTCAAGTAACAATTAATGTAAGCTATTGTACCTAACCGTTACCATGAAAAGCATTGTTGTTGTTTTATTGAACTTATTGGTTTTTAGCACTGACTATGAAAAGCATTGTTGTTGTTTTATTTGATCTTATCGGGTTTTAGCACTGACTATGAAAATAATTGTTGTTGTTTTATGCGAACTTATCGGGTTTTAGCACTGACGATTAATGAGACTTCACGACTTTGAGTGATTCTTACGATAAAAATAATAAAAAGGTAGTTGTGATTAGTACTTTTGATTAAATAATATTGATTATTTTTTACGTTTCAGCGGGGCAAATTGCCTCCATGAACAGCTTGTCCATGACTAGACCCAGTGCTTCAAAGGCAATTGAAAAAAATGTAAGCTGTTACATGCAAAACAATGAAGATGGTAAGCTTCCATGGCCTTGAAGATCCGCACACTGTCCCACATTACTACCTATTGTGCTTGTGATACTCGCACTCCAATTAAAAAAAAACAATTTCAGAAAATGACTCAAATGCGCTATATTGTCAACGACAACAATAGCATGCCAGACTCAAGCAAGTCCCTTGTGGACTACTAAAAAAACCGTTGTTAGGATCAATCGGTAACTCAGTTCATCATGCTTAAATTCTTTCCAGATAATGAAACTGACCCACCGGGTCAGTGACCATTCGGATGAAGATCCCACACATGTGCCACATCCCAAGGACCCTCGCAATTCCGATGAATCGCAAATTGATATCACCGCCCAAATGCACAATCATAATAGTAAGAAGACTCAAGCAAGTCTTTTACAGACCACTCAAAAACAACGTTACTAGGACAAAGCCACTTATACAGGCAATTTATTCCTCCTTCGGTTTCCTCAAATGATTAAACTGAAGATCCCACCCACGACTATTTCACCAAAACAAATAGATTTCGACCCAGACTTCACCAATGAAAGTCCAAATGTTTCATCCAAACAGGAAGACCCCCTTATGGTGCTGATTGATGAAGCTTTAGATCGAGCCTGGACCGCTGCAGAAGATGACCATTCAGCGGGAGCTCTCTGCGCTCCCGACACAGACCCAGAGAACGACGCACCTCAGCGAAATGACTCCGGCCACGACACCATCATTCCTGAAAGTCCCAGTCGAAGGAAACACCAGGAACGCTCCCTGCCGACACCCGACAATGCCAGTCCCTCTGGTCAAGGCGAATGCACAGAAAGAGCCTCCTCTCACGTTCCAGACTCCGAAGACGATACATTAAAAGTATCGGAACCAACCGACTCCACCCACAATGACGGCATGATCCGCGAACGCTCCGGTGCCTGCCCACAAGCAGAAGACACTGCTAACCCAATTCTAGACAATGTTTCAGACAAAGTTTGGGATTCCGTCAAACCTCTGAAGCGACGCAAGCAAGCCAAGCCATCTGAACGGAAAGTAAATATCGCTAAAAGCGAAAAATGGAAGGGCTACCTTATATAAACCAAGGCGTTAAACGTCCTGCTAAAGTTCCAAAACCTCCTTGGAACCTCCTCGATCCTTGAAGCCTCCTTTGGAACTTTAGTAGCTTTCGCCTTTTAGCGATATCCACCCTCCACTCAGACAGCTCAGCCTGCCTACGTCGCTTCAGGGGCCCGACACAATCCCAAACCCTATCCAAAACACTGTCCAAAATCAGGTCAACAGCGCCTTCCACCTGCGAACAAGCACCGGAACGCTCACGGATCATGCCGTCACTGTGGCCAGAGTCAGTCGGCTCCAATACCCTCAATGTATCGTCTTCGGAATCCGAAACGCAAGAAGAAGCTCCCTCCATACATTCACCTTGACCAGAAAGACCAACACCGTCAAGCATCGGCAAGGAACGCTCCCGATGCTTCCCTGGACCGGGAACAACAATGTCACGGCCAGAATCATCTCGCCGAGGTGCATCGCTCTCCAAATCTGTATCAGGAACACAAGGAGCTCCCGCTGAATAGTCATCCTCCACAGCAATCCAAACTCGATTCAAAACTTCATCAATCAGCTCCATAAAAAAATCTTCCTGTTTGGATGAAACATTTGGACCCTCAGTAGCAAAATCCGAGTCAAAATCCATTTGTTTTGGCAAAACAGTCGCAAGTAGGATCCTCAGTTCAATCATCTGAAAAAAAAACGAAAGCAGAATAAATTACCTGTATAAACAACTTCATCCCAATAACACCACTTTCAAGCAATCTGTAAAAGACCCACTTGAGTCCCCTTACCACCACTACTGCGCATCTGGGCGGCGATATCAATCCGCGACTCATCAAAACTGCGAAAGTCCCCAGGATGCGGCACACATGCAGGTTCCTCACCCGAACAGTCACTGCCAAATAAGTCAGCTTCATCATCCGGAAAAAATGCAAGCACAATAAATCAAGTTACAGATCGATTCCAACAACAGTTTTTTTTTCAACAATCCACAAAAGACTCATTTGAGTCCGACATGCCATTACTGTCGTTGAGAATACAGCGCATTTGGGTAGCAATATCAATGTGCGATTCATGAAGATCGGAGGAGTCCTTTTCTGAAACTGATTCTCCCAACCAAAGCATGAGTACCACAAACACAATAGGCAACGCAAAACAATGTGCGGATCCTCAAAACCATGGAAACCCACCATCCTCATTGCCTTTCATATAACCGCTTATATTTGCCAGCCTCTGTAGCCTAGTTGGTAGTGACCCTGCCTACGAAGCTGGAGGTTCCGGGTTCGAATCCCGGCGAGGGCATTCTTTGTGTATTTATTTATCACAAATGTTTGTTCCTTGGTCATGGCTGTGTATGTGTCTAAGTATCTATACGTATCTATCTATTATATATATCGTCGCCTGGTACCTACAACACAAGCCTTAATTGAGCTTACCGTGGGTGGGAGGTTGATTTGTGTAAGATGTCCCAAGATATTTATTTATTTATTTATTTTATTATTTATTTATTTATATTTTTTTATCCGCCGTTGAAACACCAGGTCCAGTCACAGACAAACCGTTCATAGAAGCACTTTGCCCCGCTGAAACATACCTACTGAATTATACCTGAAGAGTATCATGGATGGATAAGAAGCCTAAAAACGTTTGTTGGCATAGCACTTACTTTTTCAGATGTAGAATAATACCGTTATTACTTTTAGATTCGTCTATTTTTTAAGTTTTTATTTGGTAATAATACCCTCTTAGTAATAAATATGGTTTTTTTATTTATGCGTAAACCCAATAAGTCGATACCCCTTGGTAAAAAATGTTATCTTACAGGAAAACTAGATGAGTTACATAACTAAAACATAGATAAACTTAAAGTGAATGAAATTGCTTTTCACAAACCACTCATAAAACTACGAATCTATTTATCAAAATAAGTGTCCGATGACAATAAACCTTTAACATGATTTTTCTCGAAACTAGGTGTCACGTACTTATAGGGTTTCACCAGGCAACCCTCGATATACATATTATTACCTTTATTCTATTGCCAATTGCGACACGAACTTTGTCAGTTATTATTAATTTCAATAAAAAGAACAGATAGGGAGGTATAATAAATTAAATTCACCAATGTGACAATTTCAGGAGGATAGCAGCTTGGCGGGATATTAAGACCGACCAAACTCACGAGCCTGAAACATCAGATTCCACCAATCAAACCCCAATTATTTGTGCAACTAATACTCAGTGAGTGTTTACTACTTTTAGAGTTGTATAATTCATTATGGAATTCATATCATATGAACCTAATGTCGTCGTATTAGAGACTAACTGTAGCTGAAATAACTATGAGTAGGTACACATATATTGCAGGACAGCGAAAGTATTCAGTATGTTATAGGTGTGTAACTTGTCAATCTATAATATGTAATAGATAACAATACCCATATACTTTTCACTTGACATATTCCAACAGTCATTACTGTCATTAGACTTACAAAGCAATACTAAAGTTTTAGCTACGCATGTAATATTTTCAAATAATTTCATTCAAACTGTCCACTCAAAGACATTACCTTTTCAAATCAACCAATCACCATGTGAGACGGCGCTGCGCGCTGCATACTGTCGGCAACCTCTCAAAATGAGCGTCTCAGACCGAGCAGAGTCACAGTTAAAATTATCGTGTTATTGTGTACCTATGAATAATTAGTATATTTTAATTTCTCGCAATTAAAATAAAAAGTAAAGTAGCTCTGGTTTAGAAACCATATTACTGGAACAATTTGAAAACAAACGATGAAAAAAAAACTCGCGGTAATATTATGGCTTGTTTTAGGCTGTTATCAAACAACATATTTATTATACTAATATCATTGGGCATTCCTCCACAAGTCGACCTACCTAACGTCAAGTCCCCGCCTCCTATATTATTGTGATATGAGCTAGCTTTATTGACTGCGTAACTTACTTTTCCTAACTAGTGCGGAGAAGTAAAATTTTGCGCACGCTTCTCGTACGTTAATTTCTCTTTTTAAGGCACTTGTTATGAGAAAAGTCGTTCGATACACGTGTAAAAACTTCTTTTTAACTCGGGTGATTGACTTTCATCCTCGTGGAAAAAAATTTTTTTTTTGCACTTGCACCGAAATGCAACTACTACTACTACTACTATTCTTCCCCTCTTGCTCGCACCAGTCGTGCCAATATGCGTGTGCGACAAGGATGACTGGAAAATAACTTGTACAAACATTAAGTTTAATCACGTTTCTGTAATATTATTATGAAGGCTATTCTTCTGTTTCTACCTATCGTTATCCCGGCTTTTGCCAGGGTCCGTACCTACCTTTCCTCCTCTTTGCGCGATCCTGGGCATCTTCATACTTCACTGTCTGTCCATCTGTCTGTCTATCACCAATATGTATCTAATGGATAATTAGTTGAAATTTTCTCAGATGATGTACAGTCAGCAGCAGATATTGCTAAGCGGGCAGAGTTTTCAAAATAAACTATGCACGACTATTAGAGTGTGTTAAGATCATTGTGAACACCCTACTCGTTAAGCAATATCTGCTGCTGATTGTACCTACCTAAAATTGCCGATATAACAAGAAACACTAAAAATAATTAAGTATTTATATAGCTATGTTTTGTCGTGTTTCGAATAATAACAACATAATTTAAAAAAATATATTTCTTTATTATTGGACGATTAGTATATGAACAAATAAATATATTTAGCATGTGACCATCTTACACATATCAACCTAGTGGTGCCACAATAAACTCCATCAAGGCTTGTGTGAGAACTAAACTACAAAATATGTAATATATAGAATAGATACATACAAATACTTAAATACATATTGAATAGTTGGAGTCCTAATTTTATTAATCTGTACGTAGGTATGAACATGGCTTTATGATTTTAGATTAGGCAATCTCTTATGGACCTATAATGATAACCTATCAGGTTTTATACTTGCAGACTATTTTATTCAAATAATTTTAAGTTTTATAGTCTACCTAAAACCTTCTCTTCTTAAATCACTCTATCGATAAAAAAACGCATCGAAATCCGTTGCGTAGGTGTAAAGATTGAAGCATACAATAGGGATATAGGGACAAGAGAATGCGACTTTGTTTTATATTATGTAGTGATATGGAAGATTATAACCCCTTTATTCATAACCGTCTCCTAATTTAGCAAACTGTTTTTGGGGTTCCGTTGCCAAAATTGCAAAAAACGAAAACCTTATATTCGTCAAGTCATGTCCGTCTCTGTCCGTGTCTGTCCGTCACGTCCAATTTACTCGGAAACAATAAATGGAATACTCGGAAGTAATGATATTTGGTGAGGATTGTGTTGTATGAACCGCCAATGATATATAAGTAAAGATACGTCTTACTCTAACAAAATGAGCGAAATAAATACTTCACACCATACACCTCCTACAATTTATTGATAGTTGACAAACACTTATCTTCATACTTCATAATGCGTAAAAGAGATGGTAAAATACATATACTCGTATTTAATTAACGAAAAAGAGACAAGATGTATCTCTTATAGTTTTTGAGATAGGTTGTTTTAACTGTATTTTTTATGATAAATTGATAATGGTACGGAGTCCGACTCGCACTTGGTGGGTTTTTTAATTCATAATACATACATAATTATTATATACGTATAAAAATCAACTACAGGAAACAACGTATCACCTTCCTAGTAAGTTTGTGTGTCTGTTGGTCCATACGGAAGAAAACGTTGATTTAAACTGAATACCTAAATTCTCAAATTTGAAGTCTTCATGACCTAAAAACTAAATAAACCTCCACGTTAATGAAATCAGAAGATCTGTTTGTCTGTTCGTCTCTGTGCCTGTTCATAGCCTGGCTGAAAGTTATAGTTTGCCTGTCGATTTGCCTGCCCACCTGTTTTTCTTTGTTTGAATGCATGATTTTTGTACATGTGACCGTTTCAATTCGTAACAGATCCCTGTAAAATACACTGAGCAAATTTGATAGTCACCTACTTACCTATGTGTAAACATAATTATTGATAGGCAAGGTTTTGTATATTTATTTTAAAATATACTTTCTGCAAATAGGTAGGTAGTTAAAATATTTTTTGTGCTGTCCACATGGCTTGTTAAGAAATTAAAACTTGTTTGAACCCATTGAACTTAAAGATCTAGAGTATTTCCGCTGGGAAACAATTCTTATTATAATAAGCGAACTCTGATTCAGAAAATATTATTTTGCATCCGTCTGAATTTCACAACTGATTCTTGTAAAATGGTATGTAATGAGTATAAGTTGAGTGACCGTGTGGTGATGGCAATAGAAATACATTTGTTACCACCCCAACTCTTCCCGTGGGTGCCCTAATAGTCAACTAAGGGATTCGAAGTGTCACTGACCATTATTTATTGAATATTGGATGATGGGCAACAGCTTGCCCTGCGTGGCGATTATGGGTATTTACTTCCTAATGCGTCCGTATGCTTAGGTACCTAATACGAGAGGCCTTTGTCCAGCAGTGGACTAATTATAGACTGATGATGTGATCTGAGTTTAAGTTACCGTACGAGCCCAACACTTGCCCCATTCTTGATGGTGGATGTGATAAATAAAATCACTGATCTATGGTTATGATATAATTTATTGTAAACTAACGCATGAAGAGTATCAGCTACGGACGTATAAACGTTAACGAATAAAGTAATTAAAATAAGTGTATTAAGTCAGCGTGATCGTGGGTACAGCAATTATATTTAATGCTGTCGGGGGGATGTGCAGTGCTTGCAATGTACAGTTACTATAACTTTTCTTATGACATACATAAAGAATTACCACATGACTTGATGCCCACCTGACGGTGTGTTTATTTTGTAAAGTTTCAAAATCATTGTTTGTATGTCTGTCTGTCTCTCTGTCTGTTTAGGGCTCCCTCTAATCCCTCTATATGGCATTTTTTTTTCGAAACGCTTATGTTATAAGAGACTTGGCATAATCAATTTTTGTAAACAATATTTAGAATATTACTTTGCCAGAAACTATTTTGGCATATTATTATTTAGGTCATGTGTTATTTCGCAGAAATTGGATTTCCATATTTTTGGCATAGGTACATAATTATACACGGTGTTACGCGAGCACTGCGAAAGATTTTAACTATGCATTCTAGACATCAAAATAAACACAAAATATTATGAGACCTTATGTCAATTCCACCAAAAAAAAAATTTTTTTCTTTTTTTTTAGGCCGATTTGAATATTTTTTAACATTTCCAGTACTTTTTATCATAACAACAATTTGTTTAAATTATTTATTTCAATTGTTTTTTTAGGTACCTACAGGTTATTTCGTCAAGTCTATTCGTATTTTTTGATTGTCAGGCAAAAGGTGTGGTAATATTAGAACACATTGTGGTAGCATTGTAATTCAAAAGAAGTTAAATGACGAGTTACGTCGAAAAACTTATTTCGAAAAAAGGTTGATTATCTCTGAAACCAAGCCGAATCCAGGAAATTTTATATAACATTAAAGACTCTAAATATGGTCAGGAATCCAGCATTAAAATCTTTCGGAATGCTGACGTAACACCGTGTATACAACTCTCCGAAACTTACTTCACATACATATATTTTACGTTAGGCAGAAAGGCATTATCTATTATGGTAGATTGGGTTTGGTACATATACTAATTATAACGATGTAATAAGACAATGTTAAGAAAAAGATGAGGTGATTGGTTAGTTAGGTTAGAACTACGATCTTGACTACCGTTCATTATTGCTGTGGCAAACTGGGTAAGGTTAGACTAGAACAATTGCGATCTCATTAGGAATTCACTGCTACGACAAAGTGGGTTAGGTTAGAACTGCCATCTCATTATTAAGTCACTGCTATATCAAAGTACGTTAGGTTACGTTAGAACTGGGTAGGACAAAGTGGGTTAGGTTAGGTTAGAACTGCCATCTCATTAGTAAGTCACTACTATCTCAAAGTACGTTAGGTTAGGTTAGAACTGCCATCTCATTAGTAAGTCACTACTGTATCAAAGTACGTTAGGTTAGGTTAGAACTGGGTAGGACAAAGTGGGTTAGGTAAGGCATCGGTCTCACCGCGAGCTACTAAGCTATGAACTATCGGCTACAAACACGAACAAAAGATACGCACTCCCGTGTAAATATAAAATATTTTAAAATAAAAATAAAACCGCCTTCAAAAATTCGCCCAAACTAAAAAGTCAAAAATAATTTTAGTTCCTACTTCTTAGGATTTCCTACACAAACCTTTAAACCTTTTACCCTATTCATTGAAATAAAATATTATGGCTAGGTACCCTACAGATTTCTTAGAAGTCGGTGCCAAGCCAAATACGTTCATTCAGGTATATATTAGATAGAGCTTTGTAACTTACTGTCACTCTGATTATGTTTTTATCAACAGAATGTTCTACCTCAGTCATTTTGATGAAAGCATAACCGGAGTGACAGTAAGTTACAAAGCTCTAGCCTCTATCAAATACAGTTATATACTCGCGAAGAGAACATATTTGGCTTGGCACCGACTTCTAAGAAATCTGTAGGATACCTAGCCATAATATTTTATTTCAATGAATAGGGTAAAAGGTGTAAAGGTTTGTGTAGGAAATCCTAAGAAGTAGGAACTAAAATTATTTTTGACTTTTTAGTTTGGGCGAATTTTTGAAGGCGGTTTTATTTTTATTTTAAAATATTTTATTTTTTGCTTTTTAGTAGTGTAAAATCGTTATTTAGTACGCACTAACTACTTATAATTAGAATGTACTGCACTGTAATAGGCCAGAAAACCTGAACTGGATAACTTAAATATTCAAAGAATTATCCCATTATCAAGGAGATATACATTGTATCATCAGCAAGTATGAATAATTTCAAAGATTATAGGTAACAGCCTTAGCATGCCTATATTATTTAAAGAATCATTTACCGCTAACCAACATGTCATAACTACTAAGCAAACACTTAAATAGATATATTCAAAGAATTATCCTCCAACTCCTAATAGTTAAGGAGTTATACCTTTCGTCATCAGCTCACCAACATGAGACTATGACCACCTAAAGGCAAATACTCAAATAGCTTCCAAAATACATGAACTGTGTTATATTTAAAGAATTATCCCCCAACTCCTAATTTCTAAGGAGTTGTACCTTCCATCATCAGCTCACCGACATGAAAGGATGACCACCTAAACGCAAATACTCGAATAGCTTCCAAAATACATGAAATATGTTATATTTAAGGAATTGTCTCCCAACTCCTAATCTCTAAGGAGTTGTACCTTTCATCATCAGCTCACCAACATGAAAGGATGACTACCTAAAGGCAAATACTCAAATAGCTTCCAAAAT
This sequence comes from Thaumatotibia leucotreta, assembly GCA_025490895.1. Classification (NCBI taxonomy): domain Eukaryota; kingdom Metazoa; phylum Arthropoda; class Insecta; order Lepidoptera; family Tortricidae; genus Thaumatotibia; species Thaumatotibia leucotreta. The sequence continues at coordinate 112,542 of JALPQI010001463.1, forward strand.
ACACGAAATATGTTATACTTAAAGAATTATCCCCCAACTCCTAATTGCTAAGGAGTTGTACCTTCCATCATCAGATCACCAACTTAAAACGTTCATGACTAGACGCAAATACTTGATTAGTCTTCGAAAATAAATGAAAAATGTCATGTGTGCCTACAACATTTGAAGAGTTCCCTCGATTTCTCCAGGATTCCATCATCAGATCTGGATTCGGTGACAATGGGACCAACTAGAAGGTATACCCATTCAAACAAAAAAATAATTTTTCAAATCGGTCCACGCGTCTTCGAGTAATCGGGGAACATACATAAAGAAAAAAAAAAAGATTTCGACGAATTGTAAACCTCCTCCTTTTTGAAGTCGGTTAAAAAGAGAGTGTCTCTTTTATTTACACGGGAGTGCGCATCTTTTGTTCGTGTTTTTTAACCGATAGCTCGCGGTGAGACCAGTGCCTTAGGTTAGAACTGCCACCTTATTAGTAAGTCACTACTATATCAATGTAAGTACGTTAGGTTTACAATCAATTACAATTGCGACCTTATCAGCAATTGACTGTTATGACAAAGTGGTTTAGGTTAGGATACAACTAGTCCGGGAGCTAAACTTTAAATTGTTCGAGAAAATTACATTAAATCCTACAGTATATTTATTTCAGGAATATGATAAAACATCGTTTTGTGAATATATGAATCTAATTATCCCTGATAAATGTGTGGAGGTTTTTTCATAAAATCAATATTAAGATTTAATTGTTTAATAAAAAGAAACAATAAATCCTACAGTAGGGATTTATTATCCGAGGGGCCTAACTGAATATTTAAGACAATACTTTAAAAAGTCACCACTGAATAATCGTAGATATAGTCAGAAAAAATAAAATTATTTTTAAAATTCATAACAATCAAACAGAAATTAAACAAATGGTGATTTTTTACTATAATGATCCGACAATTATTATACTCGTCCAAAGAAAAAATTACGTCAGTGACTCAATGCTAACTATTTTTTTTACAGTTTTAACTGATTTACGTGCAGGCGCATTAATTCTACATTTTATTTTTTTAGTGTACCTCTTGTCAATAATTAGTTGTGGCACAATACCAAGAAAATCCCCTATGTATACTCCAAGCATTTCCTACAATTTTCGAAATGGTTATTGTTAAAATAAATCGGAGCGGCGCTGACGTCATAAATGCGCGGCCGGCCGCAGGGCAGCGGATAAACGTAGGTGGGGTACTATGTAGACAGGACGGTGCGTCAAATTACAGAAAGAATTTCGTAGGAAGGAAGTAGAAACGTCTTAAATAAAAATTAGTAGTAAAATAAATAGGTATTAAGCAGTTTTAGAACTGACGATTAAAAATGTAGGCACCTATACAACTTGTAACCTATTAGGGGCCTGTATTTAATTCCCGACGCAAAATGAGGTGTTACAATTATTCAAAAATGTATACAGGGTGTGGCCTGTAATAAGAGCAATAAATGAAAACATAGACCCTTTAACTAATCAGTAATTAACTCCAAATGGTTTTAATTAATTAAGAACAAAAATAAATTTTCTATATTTTTCTAACAAAGTTAATCGACCCAGCAATGTACTGTAGACATTATGTGTCCAGTCGAACATTTGACATTGACATTTAGGTACTATCGGTTTCGCGTATTATTGAATCTAAATGAATCAGTATTGCTTATTAAACATACCTATCTACTTATTGATTACTTTGTCACTTTTTTCAACATTACGTAACAGATCACAATCTCAATTATCAGGTGTGAACTGACGAAATAACTAAATTAGTAAAACGCCATAAAGTGACTTCAAAACAATTTATTAAGTAAACGGTTACAACAAAAATAGTGCACTAATCACATATCTCACCGGGTGAACTCTTAACCACTCAACTTGCACTTAAATTAATTGAATTTGTAGACATAGGCACGACTACGATGATGTCGACGATACGATCTGCTTCTTTATTTGACTCCACTCTGACACGACATAACACGTACTGAGAATAGGATCTTGTCGAAACTAAGTAAGAATTTCACTATTAATCTGGTTGGAAGTGAAAACCCAGAGGTCACAGTCACAACTGCATTTGGTATACGTTGCTTTGAGATGACAAACATAGTGCTTGGTTCTATTATCAACTCAGATAATATTCGTTGACAAGTCTTTTTCACAATGATTGGCTTACTTTTCTTATTAATTATGTGCTTCGTGTGCATCGCAATTCGCAATTTTATAATTTATTTTATTATTTTTGGTAATGTTTTGATATAACAACTTGACGTAAATTGTCATTATGTATTGTTGTAATAGTAGAGAAAGTGACTTCACATAAAAAAGTTCACATTTACAACTGCATGGTCTATGGCTTCGAATGCAAAGATACCACTACTAAATTGTGCACTAAAGAGTAAAACAAAAACGGTCTTCGTGAGATGACTCCTGTCAGAATTGTGTCCCTTTCTATTGAAATGACCATGGCCAAACAAAACACGGGACAAATGGCTTATAAAACGATTGTGTAAGTATCCGGGGGCTTAGCATATCTTGTGTGTGACTGAATCACTCGGCTTTCTCGTGGCTACCCGTCCCTATTGGACTATATTGATTAAAAAGAGACGAAAAAAGAAAAGGACAGGCCGAGTGATGTTGTCATTGTCAAACAGAAGGTACAGTCGCGAACCGGGATTGTTGAGTTACAGTTCGTAAATTAGTCGGTACACAGTACTGATCGGGATCGATTCGTTATTAACGACTTTTGCCGAAATCTGTTCACCAATGACGTAGACGTTACTATGGTTAAATAATAACAAAACTCAGTTAGCCAATGACCGAGTCCGCGAATTCCACGAATGCTGATGTTGCTGTGGTTACATTACAACAAAGCTTGATTCGTTATCAACGACTTTTGCCGAACTATGTTTAACAACGATGCGGACGTTGCTATGGTTACATTATAACAAAACTCGGGTGGCCAATGACCGATCCCGCGAGTTACACGGATGCTGACGTCGCTATGGCTACTTCATAACAAAGCTTGATTAACCAATGACTGATCACGGTTTTACCGGAAACTGATGTTTTTATGGTTACCTTATAACTGTCCTGTCTTAGGTAAAGCAAAGGGACTGCTATAAATATGCCATGTGCGGCTTAGCAAATCTTGTGTTAGACAGCAACTGGCAGATACCCACCTCTTTTCTATTGTAATGATTAAAAAGTTTTCTACCATTTCTTCTAGTCTAAAAGATTGTTTTAGGTATCCGACAAGACGTTAGACAAGGACACCCTAGCAGCAGTAAACTTCTCGCCAGGACCGTTCCTAGCTTATAAAGAAATATCTACTCTAGGACCTAGTGTTGAAATAAGTCTCGTTTTTGCTAAATTATGTTTTTTGGTGCACAATCTAGTAGGTATAACATATTTGTTGGAATTCAAATAAAAATCAAAACCTCTACAGTACTGCCGTCACCTTCTGACATCAACTCTGGAGGAGAATTTGCAAAGTGACCTGAGTCCACCCTCCTTTTCCAAAGTGGCAGTTTACCTAAGAAACCATTCAACCGTTCAGATGCGTCCACGATGGTCACTGCAGGACCCTGAAGAGACAGGTTAATCTCGTTCAAATGAGTAAATATATCTGCCAAGTATGCTCATACAAAGGATTTACTTTTTCTTTCAGAAAAAGTATCACTTCTTCTCTCAACTCAAACAAGCGCTTCAAGACTTGTCCCTTTGATAGCCAACGCACTTCCGCAGTAAAGCAGAACTTCATGTTCTGACCCCATTTCTTGACAAAGCCTTTTGAACAGGCGGTGGTTTAAGGCTCTTGCTCTTATGAAGTTAATTATTTTGACCGATGTAGACATGAAATCCTTCAAATAAGTAGGCAAAGTTTTTGAAGCCAAGGCATGTCGATGTAAGACACAATGAGTGATTACGACATGAGGGATCTCTTTTCTGACCAATGCCGCGAAACCAGATGTGTTACCAAGCATTGCGGGAGCTCCATTGGTGCATATACTACCAAGTTTAGTCTTCCAGTCTACATTTTGTGCGATGAAAAACCTTTTTGTCATTTCAAAGATATCTGAAGCCTTGGTAGTCTCCAAAAGCGAATCGCAAAAAAGAAACTCTTCTTTGATATTACGCGTCTTATGTTGTACGTAACGTACAAACACCAAGAGTTGGCTGCATTGCGATACATCGGTGCTTTCATCCAATTGCATACTGAACGAAAACGGTGAAGCATTCAATTCTTCAATTACCTGATGTAAAACATTTGACGAAATGTCAACAATTCTAGAATGAATAACATCGTTAGATAAGGGAACAGTTTCAACCTTCTTTTTTTGATCCTTACCGCATACAAGTTCTACAATGTCCAATGCGCAGGGCTTCACTAATGTTTCCGCGATAGTGTGCGGCTTCTTCTGTTGAGCAATACGGTAAGCGACCTTGTACGAGGCCTCAAGACATGGTTTTTGTGTCGGGATGAATCCAAGTTTTGGTAAAGTGCCGGCTTTTTGAAACCGAGCCCTCTTAGTACGAAAATCGTCAAGGCTGTCAGATACATTTCCAGGGTGGACAGTTTTGAGATGTTCTGACAACTTTGCTGGCTTCATACTGCCATTCGCAAGCACTTTACTGCATAAGAAGCACTGCGGTTTTTGGATTCCATCACGGTCAGTTATGAAAGTAAAACCGTAGTTCACATAAGAATCATCATACTTTCGTTTCTTCGACATTTTCTTGAACGAACTGAAACAATATAATATACATACAATAACTCTATTACAGTTACACAGTTGACTACGTATGTGTATTCAAAAAGTACTTTATAATACACTTGTTACGTACCTTTTAATTTCACTTATAAAATTAAAGGTTATCGTTTTGTTTGACGTGCTGTGCAGCGTGCAACGTAGCGCAATAAACCCATCTGCTTGCGAGACTGAGTGAGCGAGCGGGCGGCGCGGGCGTGGCGCCGCAGCGGCGGGGCAACAGAGGCCCTACCGCGAACCACGAAAGAAGTGTTGCCTCCCTGTTACACTTATGGACGAATTCACGAGTGCGAGAGAGAGGCAACACTTCGTTCGTGTTTCGGTAGGGCCTCAGTTGTGGCCCACGCTACCAGCGCTTAAGGGCCCCATACACGGTACAATTTTATTCATCGTTGCCATCCGGCGCAGTGCTTTGCTTTCGTAGACCGATCTCGCCGCGCGGCAACGACGATGCGTCTGGTCAAGTTTACGACAGAATTTCCTAATAAATATCATTACAGTTAACTGACCAACTGCGGACCCCCAATAGTCATGCCACGGACCCCTAAGGGGTCCGTGGACCCCACTTTAAGAAACCCTGGTCTAGGTAATTGCGTATAGTCCAAAGATTCATCGCTTAAATTTAAAGCTCCTATTATTGGCCACACCCTGTATATATAACTATACCTCTCTCTTTCACGCACAGCGCACGGCATCGCCGCACACGTATCGTAGGCACATGCGCGGGAAGGCGGGATTTAAAAAATATTCGTTTTAAGATTATAGCTGTTAATGTCGATTGCTCGTAAAGCACTTAATATACTTCAAATATTTAATTTTTATTTTGCGTGTTAATAAACATATTATCTAAGAAATAGATCATCGTGGCTGTACGTTTTCATTGAAACGTCTTATAATCAAAATAAAATAATAACAGTGAAAAAAAAAATAGATGCAACTGTGTCACCGCGGAGAAAAGTTACTAAGACGTTTATATCTTTATTTTGGCCCAATGACCAAATTTTCGAATTGCGCAAGATTTTGTAAGTTACATTTTTTATCAAATAAGGAAAAAAAAATGAAGGTATAGTTTTTTTTGTATAAGCTTTACGAAAAAACTGGGGATTTTTTTTTCCTTAATTATAAATCATCTGAAACAATAGAATGAATGCATAATCTCGAGGGTCGAAATTATTGAACGTGCTGTTCCAATTATTGACCTTCAAGTCCTCGACTGGATGAGAAGCTCTCGCGCGACACTGGGGATTATTGCATGGTGTGAATCTGTATACCCTAAATATTCATTAGAAAAAGCTTCCGAAACTGTAGGATTTAATGTGACCAAAAACTTTTCTTCCCCCGACTAAACTGCGACCTCAGCAAGTCAGCAGTAATTCACTGCTATGGCAAAGTGGCTTCGGTTAGGTTAGGTTAGAATTGCGACCTTGTTAGATTAAATTATGCTCAATTAGTAAGTCTACAGTAGAGTAAATTGTATTTCCATTTCATCAATTATAAAGAAAAAGAAATGTATTTTCCTTTACTGTCATGGCAAAAAACTCGACAAGAAAACGTTATGCATATCTTGCACGGGAAAGAGAGGGCTGGAAGATACTCCAACGACAAGTGAATAACTCTGTGATGATGATGATGAAGGTGACCGTCTGTTCATTATAAGAAAAAGATTTGAGAGTTCAACCCACAGTCCCTTATATTCCAGTATGTGTGTCTATTTGTCCGTCCGTGGCTAAGCTCGGCGATCGTTAAGGTGCATGCAGGCCAAAAGAGCATTCGCTGTTCTAACCCCCAACTCTACGAAATTCGATCGTTACACGAAACGAGATTCGTTGAATTCGTAGAGTGGGGGATAGAACAGCGAATGCTCTTTTGGTCTGCATGCACCTTTAGTATCAACTAGAAAGCTTAAATGTGGCATGTACATGTATATTTTTATACCACCGACATCAACAGAACGATGAAAAAAATGAAATTTTACGGTAAGTATCTATAGAGGACACGTAAAATGATGATGTTTTATTTGCACTTTCACCTTATGGTATGTGGTGTCTTTAGGTATGTGACCTTGTCATCAAAAGCGGTTGTTTATGCAATATAGAAATAGATAAAAATCTCTTGAAAACTCCAAATAATTGTGCCAGGGAGACACTAAACTTATTGTTAGAATAATATTTATTTTACGTAATGTATACCGTTTTTTAGTGTGGGGATACAACAGGAACCCCTGTCTCTCTATATCTCCGTACACTGCTAACTTTAGTGATCGTTAGTAAATACCTACTAATAATATATATTTGGAATGATTGAATGAACGAATGAATTAATGAATGAATGAAAAGTTAAATAATTAAACGTAAAGTTTAATTAAATAAACGTTAGTTATGCACGTCGATAGATGCGTAATAAGTCGTTCACATTTCTTGTTAGATTTGCGGATAAGTCCGAGCATTTTTTGAAGGGGTAGTAACAAAAAGTTAAGTATGGAGGGTAGGTATTAGAAATGAGAAATAAATAATGTTGATAAATTTAAACCTTATCCCCTGATCTGTGTAGGCGTCCTGAAAGGACGTCTGTCACCAATGTAATTGAAATTTGAATTTTATTTTCAAGGTTTATTTTCCAGTAGTAGGTACTTTTTTGACAGACCACATATACATATGACCACATATATATATGTGTATATATATACATGGGTTACTTTTTCACCAGTACAAAAAATCAACACACGTAATAGTAGTCCAAGTTACAGAATACTAGCATTTTTTGTTAGTAGGTACAAAAAAACTGAAATACCAATGTTTTAACTTATCCGCAAACCTAACAGGAAATTTGGACGCATTGCGCATTATCAATGTGCATAACTAGCAAAACACACGAACTGGCAACTATTTATTTATAACGTCATCGCACGCGGCATGGCGGGTTGGAAAAGCGGCGGCGGTAATGTGCATCGAGTATCAACTTATCATTATGACTTGGCAAAAATATCTTACTAGATCCCAAATCCTCCGTCTTACTTGCACGGGCTTAGGCCCGTCAAAATAAAGAATTTTTCTGTGTGTTATAAATAAATAAATATCTTGGGACATCTTACACAAATCAACCTAGTCCCAAGGTAAGCTCAATTAAGGCTTGTGATGTGGGTACTAGGCGACGATATATATAATAGATAGATACATATAGATACTTAAATACATAGACAACCATGACCAAGGAACAAATATTTGTGATAAATAAATACACAAATAATGCCCTCGCCGGGATTCGAACCCGGAACCTCCAGCTTCGTAGGCAGGGTTACTACCAACTAGGCTACGGAGGCTGACAAATTTGTCGAATGTTTTAAATTATGTCTGGGAAACGTGATAAAATTACAAAGTAGCACAGAAACTTTCTTTATTGAGGCGTATTTCAAAATTTTAAATCAACTTTATCTACACAAATATCGTTAAGTGCTCTAAAATGCGTCCAGAAACAATAGACAATGACCAGCATTACCCACCATCAGAACTTGGCACATACATAAAGTTAACATTATATACGATTTTTCCGGAGGTTATGAGTTTTAAATTTGGAACAGCTGTCAGATTCAAGTGGGGTGCCTATTCTGGTATCTATAAATATTCAGCCAGTCATCAACACAATAAGTTAATTCAGTATATTTTTTAGTAACAATCGGACGATATTTTCATATCGAGTGACACAAGAATAGGGACATCATTCGATTGTCTATGATTTAAAAAAAATACAGAAATTCAAATCGGTGCCATTCCTGCCTTTTGTTTATTGCCTTACAAGTGAAAAATTGTGAAAAGTTGTAAACACTTTGTGATAATACTGATAATTATTTGATAATGAGTGGCAGTGACTCGGATAACGATATGAGCACTCCGCCGGACATACTCAATGCAGCTATGACAGCAACTAACAACCTGTTGCCGCAAAAGTCGAGAGCCAAGTATGAGAAGGCTCTGTTTCTGAACGCATCTTAGAGCACTTATGATATGTGTGTAGATAAAGTAGTGTATGCAACTATACGTAATCAGGCATTACCTACAGTTGCATAAACTACTATTATGTACAATGATGGGAATCAAAAAAACATACCTAATTAATGGAGTCTATTTCTCATGCTTATTAATTAATTTACATGAATGTTTCCTTCGATATTTCCCATCACAAGTTTTCACTTTTAAGTTCATCAAAATGCTCTTATTATTGGACTTGGCCCTCTTCAACGTATACTCGCCGTTTCACCTCACCCCACAAAAAAAGTCACACTGGGTCAAATCTGTTGACCTGGCTGGTCATAACACTGGCATTTTCCAGGCGGGGCACACTTTGTTCAGCGTTAGAGTTTACTCTATACATAAAGCATTTTATCACGCTCACATGATGCTCCAGTACATCATGAATCAAGCGCCGAGCGCCTACTTTACGTATCGAGTAAACGCTAACTTAATCGTTACTTGCCAAATCATGACACTTGCCTTTTTCTTTGGCTTGTTAATCTCGCAACCATACTTATATTTATACAATCATATTTTTTCAGTTGAATATTGAAATACAGTTGAAGATTGGGAAGATACTTCAGCGGAAAGAACCTAATGAAAATGTAACGGAACACGTTTCAAGAAAATGGTATTGAACTTGGTGACAAGAAACATTCATATATTTTTAATTAAGCACAATGTTTATATACTATTTAATTTTCGACATTATTATGAGCTGTGTTTTGCCGAATAAATATTGTTACTGAATACAAGTGATGAAAGTGAGCATTTTCTACATGAGTGTCGGCGATCGAAACCGACAAGAGTTAAAGAGGTCTACATTTCAACACCAACATCAAACTATATTATGCGAATGCATTATGCGAGAAAATATCTGCATACAGTACCAACCAGACTGTGCAGAAAAATAGGGGAGAGTGGGGTACAGTGAATAAAGGTGCACTGTGATAATTTTGCATTAGCTTTATTTATCGCTTTAATAATCCGGTATTCTTTTTTTACGAATTTGCTCATCTGTGTGATACTAATATTGGAGTAACTAAATAACGGAAGATACTTTCAATTATACCTGAAAAGTCTTGTTCTTGGTTTTTTTACCTCAAACTAGGAACTGTTCTGTGATTTTTGATTGAAGAGGTAACTTTAGTTCACTTTTTTATAATGAAAATGATTTTAAAGCTACATGTAAATTATATACTTGTGCTGGAAAATGTGTCCTCTAAGGAATAGGTGGGACAATAAGGTATGTAGAAAATTACACATAAAAATAACACCACTACAACATTTGTAAAAAAAAGGGATCCACTGTACCCCACTCTCCTCTACTATGAAAATTCAGTCTTGCACTCGCGCAGAAAAATATCACATTCTGTGGAGTGAAGTTCAGGTAGAGTTCTTATGAAAACTGTCACCACTCTTAGTAACCTCGTATGTCACTATTGAATCGGAACTGAGATACGTACGCACTATAGGAGTATCTTAAAGTCCGTTGGCTCAACTGCTACTTTTATTCCTATGTAAAATAAGAGTGACAGCTGGTAACCACAGTTACCAAAAGCTATTGAGTGGCTTTTATGGATCGAATATTCGCTGTGTCGAAAATCGTAGAAATAATGTATCCTAAAATCAAAATTAATGTTTCGATTGGACAATAGACGTATATTTGTGACCGAGATTGTCATCCCATAATCTCGGTCACAAATATACGTTGGCTTGACTGCTACCGGATCGAATATTCGCTGGGTCGAAAAGTGTATAAACGAGACCATAATTGTAATTGGTTACCGGCGCAAACATCACACTTGTAAACAAAATGTAAAAATTGTCTCACTTGTACTCTGTTTGGTTAGGTATTTTAAAAAGGTAAAAAATCTTGCACTATCTTTTTATTGAAAAATGCATTTAAAAATCCAAACTAGGTACTTAATGAATCAAAACAATGTAAATCACTGTATTCCTTTGTTATATTACGTATATTTGGTAAAACTTATTTTCTACTTGTAGTTTCAATAAAAAGATACTGCAAGATTGTTTACCTTTTTTTAAATATCTAACCAAACAGAGTATAGAATATAGAGCAAGAATATATTATGTATATATAAAAACTATAATATCTATGTGTCAACCATTCGGCAACCCATTATCTCGATTACATCGTTAATAGTAGCCCCAAACTTTGGTATTAGGTACTATTCGTCATCTATTTACTGAAGTATTCCTACATGGATATAAAACAATTTGTACATAGCACAGACGTTGATACAAGAACAGACGAGGCGATGAACTTTCGATACTCAACAGATTGAAACCTATGTTTTAGCTATGCATATATTTAGGCCACCAATATTTAAATTTAGCGAATATTAGTTCTCAGCAGAAGAGTACAGAAGAGTAGGTAGGTACTGTAGCCGTGCCATGAGCTGGAAAGTAAAGGATACGTAATTACGTAAGGTTTTACTCGATACGTGCATTCTATCGTGCTCGCGCTTACAAATAGGAGCGAGCGCGATGGCCTGCTCAACGTATTTAATAAAACCTAATGTTACCGATACTTGTAAAGTCATGGTACGGCTACTGTTTATTATATTTACTGTATCGTTGGCCAGTAAGTTAGGGTTTTCGATCTTTTGCAGGCAACGCTATATAGGCGTGTGGTCCAAACAGCTGTCAGATTCATAGGCACTGAACATGAAATATCGAAATTCTAATTGTATTTGGAGGTAACCGTTATAATGGCGGGACCGGATCCTGAATTCGATCGATTCATACTGCATTATTTAGTACTGAATTTGTACTATTTAGTACCAGTTGTAAAAAAAATTGTACCTCTTCTATTTCAAAGTTATATTCAATCAGTCTGGTCCCGCCATTATAACGTTATAATGGCGGAACCAAATCCTGAATTCGATCGATTCATATTGCAATATTTATTTAGTACTGAATTTGTACTTTTTGGTACCTGTTGTAAAAAAATAATACCTCTTCCATTTCAAAATTATACTTCAAACAGTCTGGTCCCGCCATTATAACGTTATAATGGTGGGACCAGGTCCTGAATTCTGTCCATATTCTGTCGATTCATATTGCATTATTTAGTACTGAATTAGTACTATTTGGTATTGATACCTCTTGTAAAAAAATTAGTACCTCTTCCATTTTAAAATTATATTTCAAATAGTCTGCTTCAAATGATCTGGCGGAACCAGACTATTTCAAATATAATTTTGGAATGAAAGAAGTACAATTTTTTTTACAACAGGTACCAAATAGTACAAATTCAGTAAGTACTAAATGATGCAATATGAATCGACAGAATATGGACAGAATTCAGGACCTGGTTCCGCCATTATAACGTTATAATGGCGGGACCAGACTATTTGAAGTATGATTTCGAAATGTCTCGCCATTATCGTTATAATTACATTTGCATCGTTACATTTGGAGTTTATTAATTTCATAAATGTATGACGACTAGAAAACGGTCGCCGAACTGAAGATTGGGCCCTAAAACAGGAACTCAAAATGACTGACACTAAACAAAATTACTAGAACTTTGTTCATTTCATCCTTTAGTAGATTGGCTACCAAACCAGCTTCGAAATGGGATTAAAATCCCAATTGGTAACTGGCTTTAAATCGGGACTTATCATTACCGGTTTGTAACCAGATTTGTACCAAATCCAGATACGAGATGGGAAAGTTAGTCCCATTTCATCCTACCAGACGGGAAACTATATTTCCCATTTGGCAGCCAGCTATCAAATCCGAATACCAAACGGTAAGTACTAAAGGCATTTCATGGGAATTGACTCGGAAACGTTTATTTATTTTAGAAAACATTATTCCTTATGTAATGGTTTTAAGAATAAATAAACCACAAAATATATAGAAAATTCAATTCGCGTATTTATTTTGACAGTTTGTTGGTCCTTACGCCATATCACCGCCCCAGTGTCAGAAAAAAATATTAAAAACCCTCACTGAGGAAGCGGCAGTGTGAACAGCCAACGATCATCTACATATATATGTATAGGTATATTTGTTAATTTTACTGACATAGGATCTATATCTACTCTTTGTTTAGTGAGCGAGAAAAAAGTCGACAAATCATCCCTTACTCGCCTCCTGTGGAACCAGTAGCCGTACCATGAGCTGCCCCTGCGTTATTAACGCGGACTTACATAGGTGCTTTCTATACGGGTGGCTCGCCCCAAGACGCGATTACGGGCGGGATGGAAAGTAAGTCCGCGTTAAAAACGCTGCGGCAGCTTATGGTAAGCACACAGTGCCTGAAAGTATCCTTTCCCTCTCTAGTACGTTTTGTAGATACTAGGTTCAAGAAGTACCTACCTACCTACCTTCAACAATTTATAATAATACATTCTGTTGCAATGCTATCAGACAAACATCTACAGCTAGGAAAACAGCCACTATCAACCATTTGACCATTGCCGTCGGCTATACTAAATAGGTGGCCAAGAAACAAATACCTACATTCCCGTGAGGTTGCCCTCCTGCCACTAGGCTCCCATGCCTAGGATCCCATGGGACTGTAGTATAATTTTATATCCTTTTGGGTCCCATATTTATGGGATTGCAGTTTACTCATGTTTTCCTGCCACTAGGATCCCATATGATCCCATAGGATTTTAGCGTAATATTTTTGTCGCTATGCTCCCATGGTATCAAATGATATTATTTTATGCCTCTTGACTCCCGTAATATCCACGGCCAACTAAGTATTTATCCTCTTGGCTCCCAAGCCACTAGCCAATGGGGTCCAAGTATAATATTTTTCATCTTCGCTCCCATGGCACTGCCCAATGAGATCCAGGGATAATATTTTTCCCCTTGGCTCCCGAACCACTGGCCAATGGGATCCAGGGATAAAATTCATCCTCTTGGCTCCCAAGCCACTAGCCAATGGGATCCAAGGATAATATTTTTATTCTTCTCTCCCAAGGCACTGCCCAATGGGATCCAGGGATCATAATATTTGTATTGTACAGTACCTATTACCTATCTAGTTCCGTCCATTCCGTCGCTTCTGTCTACCCCTATTTAGGATACGGGCGTGAGTATTTATGTGCACATGTCGTCCATATCTTACCTAGTCTCGGACTATAACGATGGGATTGCTGCAATGTCAAAACCGTACAGAGTACATACATAGTCCACATACAAAGTTCGGAGAGTACATGTTTTAAATGAAAAGTACATAAAAGTGCCGCGAAAGAAATAACATTTATAATCCTCCGTCGTCATGCTGTATAGCATCACACCACGAAATACTCTTGGGACCTTGGAGTAAAAAAAGGTTCCCACCGTTCCCGTAGGATTGTAGGGGCTATATGCGTTTCTTGGGAAACAAGATATATCTGGATCCCAAACAGCAGCAGGTAAAATATTTTGTGATCCCTGGACGGTTCTCAGTGGGCAATGACTTGGGAACGAAGAGGAAACCCAAAATATTATCCCTGGATCCCAATGGCTAGCGGCTTGGGAGCCAAGAGGAAAAATATTATCCCTGGATCCCATTGGCTAGTGGCTTGGGAGCCAAGAGGAAAAATATTATCCCTGGATCCCATTGGCCAATGACTTGGGAGCGAAGAGGAAAAATATTATCCCTGGATCCCATTGGCTAGTGGCTTGGGAGCGAAGAGAAAAATATTATCCCTGGATCCCATTGGCCAATGACTTGGGAGCGAAGAGAAAAATATTATCCCTGGATCCCATTGGCTAGTGGCTTGGGAGCCAAGAGGAAAAATATTATCCCTGGATCCCATTGGCCAATGACTTGGGAGCGAAGAGGAAAAATATTATCCCTGGATCCCAATGGGCTAGTGGCTTGGGAGCAAAGAGGAAAATTATTATACTTGGATCCTAAATAGCAGCAGTATGGGAGCCAACAAGAAAAATATTACCACTGGATCCCATTGGGCAGTAGCTTGGGAGCGAAAAGGAAAATTATGGGAGTCAAGAGGCATAAAAAATTATCATTTGATACCATGGGAGCATAGCGACAAAAACATTACGCTGCAATCCCATGGGATCCTAGGCATGGGAGCCTAGTGGCAGGAGGGTGAGGTTGGAATACAGAGTCCCTCTAGAAGGTTTTTAAATGTTTCAGAGCGGTCGATAATAGTACATTGTACATCTAGGGAGGTAAGTACAGTATCACTAACGAGAGTGTTAGAAGCCCGACGCCGTAGGCGGAGGGCTTTTGATGACTCGAGTTAGTAGGTATGCCTCTTACCGATTGTGATGCATACAATGTTTTTTATAACACTTGCAGACAAAGAATATGTTATGAGACGAAATATTGGTATTCCCTAAGGAATTTCACTTTTCTATTACTCCCACTGCAATATGCACAAGCAATGGCGCGCTTAGAAAGCAAATGTGATGAAAAATGTTGAAACCGCGTAAAATAGTAGGTATTAGCTACTGTAACAATGCCTAGGTACATCTGAAACATGAACTAAACTCTAGCGGGTCTAACTACTCTGCATCCTAAAACTCCTAAAACCTCTCTGACAACGGAAATACAGCACCTTGTATAAAGCATCCGAAAATTGAGCGTCCAGCTGTTCGCCTGTGTCTGGAAAATCTTCGTTGCGTTTGTATTTAAGTAAGTACTCGTACCTAACCTACTTTTAATTGATATCGGACAATCTAATTAGCATCTTATGGGATGGTAGGCGAAAATGTAGGTAAACTTAGACAGGATAACACTATCCTTACATATTATGTAATGTAAAATGTTAGTTGGAGACTAACATAGTAGGTATGTAGGCTAACATTTAGTAATATAAATGTTACTCCAACAAGGTCTAAAATCTAAATGTCCGATAAACCACTAGTACATCATCAGTATCGTAGTTGGTAATAAAGCAAGTCGGCAAATGTCCATCAGATCATTCAATTTGGTCTACTACTACGTGTCTAATGAATATATTTCTTCAATCTTCTAACTCCATAGAACTACCCAAAATACCTACACATTTTATTACTTATTATACTTGAGGCCCTAGCACATCTTGTACAACAATATTGGCAGCAATTTGTGACCTGCTCGCAACTTCTCATCTCTTTTGAATCAATGTAATCAAAAAGAGACGGGTAGCCGCGACAAGGTTCCTGTCATGCACGATATGTGCTAGTGCCGTTGATCAAGTATAATACTATGAATTTCTTAGGTCAATCTATACTCGTAATTATATTGCTACATTGTTCCTAGCGAATAGAGACCCGCTGCGGTAAATACTAGTGTTTTGGGACATAAGTAACTTTCTTTGATAACTTTTTTATTTACCAGTAAGTAGCTGTACCAAAAAATATAATACTCTAAAGAGTTGTACATAACGGCGACGGATAGGTATTACCCGAAGAGTACGGGAATAACTTCTTTACTACAGCTGTTGTTATATCTGTACAGTTAAAAGTAGGGATTTTAATACCAAACCAACAGTTGGTTTTGCTTCACAAATATACAATACAATATAAAGTCATTTCCTAATTGGCGCCCTCTAGTTAGAACTTAGACCATTTAGAAAAGCTGTTCTTTTAACTGGCGCCATCTAGTTTATTGATGAGTAATGATTGTACAACTGACATTGGGTACTGACGGGAGGTGTAGTAGTGTGCGTTACAGGGTAAAATTACATAATTTTCTAGTTTTTGCATTATTGCGATTTAGAAGAACAGTATTTTGTGCAGGTTGCTATCAATTTGTACATTAGATTTTTTGCTCCTTGCGCGTATCTCAAAACATGTTAACTCTGATCTTCGGTTTAGCAGAAAATGACGAAAATATGGTGTTTGTGCAATTGTAGCGCCATCTTTTAGCAGATAAGCGGCAGGGATAGGGTCGAATCCACCTTAATACCAATGACTTTGCGCGCCTGTTTTATAGCTTCGTCTTCAGTTCGATGACTGTGTAATAGTCGTAATCCATTACAAAATCAATTCTCTTCCAAATAAAATAGAATTTCAATATTTTAGGCCCAGGTGCCTATGAATAGTATGAATCTGACAGTTGTCGAGACCAGGTGCGTACGAAGCGCTGCCTGGTGGCAGAAAAATAATCGAAAACCCTCATTTCCACAGTAGGTAGGTAAAAAGCTAAATAGTGAATTTCAGCAGTTGACGTGCATAACTTTGCACAAGAAAAATGCGCCCTGGCAACAAAAAATTATCTACCAAGTTAAATGAGTCTTTCAATGACAGGTTAATAATTAATTATTCATAGGCAAAATTGTTGCCATGTAAGAATATCGAAAAAATGCTTGTGCAAAGTTATGCTGGTCAGACTACTAAAAATCGAATCAATTACCTTGTAATTTTTTTGTTGTAAATTATTAATATTTGTTTTTGTAGCATTCATTTGGTATTTTCACACCCAATATTTTTGTAGATAGGTACATAAGGATTACCATGTACTTTTGTACCACGTTTTTTAGTACAGATGGCCCTCCGAAGTTTTAGACCTGACGTAAAATGAGCTACTTCTCGCACTAGCGCGTAAAAAGGCACCGATGTACTAAAAACTTATTATCAGTGTTGCTAATGTTATCAAATCAACAAATACTTCCCCATACTTTTCTTCGTAGTTATTATAAAAGACAAAGGAATAAAATAGTTATTAATAACACTAGAGAGAACCTCATTTATTCATAAAATTAAATACACCAATGTGCCAATGTTACTTTTTTACAAATGCTCATGCTCATTGCTCTCAGATCAAAGCATTCACTCTCTGTGGACCAGCACGTAGATTGCTAGACACGCCAAAACAGCAAACTGGAAAAAAGAAAGAACATATCATGTTGATGGCCGATTCACAAAAGCCTAAAAGCCAGGATGCTTAGCCAAGTTGCCAATCGCTAACGCTTAGTAGCGTATCGTAGTTCTTCCTCTCTGTCACTCTTTCATATTAGTGCGACAAAGGCAGTTATCTGCCTTTCATTTACGATTGACGATTAAGCGTTAGCGATTGGCAACTTGTCTAGACACCCAAGACTGCTACCGCGAGCACCGAAGTTCGCCAATTTCAGGGATCTGTCTCTGTCACTCCAAAAAAGGCGTCATTAGAGTGACAGAGACAAATCCCCGGAATTTACGAACTTCGGTGTTCGTGGTAGTGGTTTCAACATCCCCAGATAAAACATATCTGTCAAATAAATATCAGTTGTCCTTTTCCATGTCTGGGATAAACGATAATTATCATTTTATCTGATGGTTGAATTTATCTGGTTGATTGTGACCATAGTGTGAGTTTATCAGTTTGTATAGTTAATGTATAATTTGCTTAATTATACTACAATGCTCATAATACATCTGGGGCCTATTGCACAACAAATTATATCTATGGTCAGTGTGAGTAAGTCGACATATTTTATTTGTAAGGAAAGTCTGTCATATGTGTCTTATATTGCTGAGTTAGGGGTGGAAATCAGTTGGTAGACAGACTTTCCTGATAGAGAGTCTTAGTTACCCACATTGACCTTAATAGTACAAACGGGAGTCTCTTTTCTATCTCTCTTACTAGAAAGAGACTTCTGAGTTGTAATTTGATATGCATTAGGCCCCAGATTGGGTGCCATGAGAGATTATTTGCAATATTTTAATGTTTCAATACATTTTTTGTCTTTACCATAATTAATATAATGCTATTTTGATTTACACATTAAATCTGATCACTAATTGTATATAATGTGGTCTTTAATGCACCAATTGGTCTAAAAACTGTCAAAAATGTCACAAATACATTTTATGTTGGTATTAAATAAATAAATAACTAATAAGAGGGCCTGTTTAACCATCCCCAAATAAAATATACCTATCAGGTAAATGTTATTGGACCCTTTACTTAAATATTTATCCAGGTATTACAAAACAGCCCATAAGACATTTAATCTTTTTTTTAATTATAATTCTGATCTCAAAACTTATTTTATGCTTTTAGGAAATTTCTATAAATATAAATAGCAGCTGACTAAATATATAATAAAACTAGACAAAACAAAATGTTTCTTGAATGTTCATTGGGCATTATGAAATAAATGACCTGAACCACAAACATTTTGTTTGTTACTGTAACATTAAAGAAAGTGATGCAACACCTAACTATCTGTTGTATATAAACCATAAACAGTACTAAATTATGCTTCTCACCTTAAACTTTGGATATTCATTCATATATATTGTGACCATTCCAACGTAGGGTAGAAATCCTCTGGCACGACCCACTACATCCTTTTTCGTGAGCCATAACTGACCCTGAGCGTACAGACCTCGGTCATCCACACTATTATTGTCTCCTTTGGTTAAAAATTTAACAGTACCATTGTTCCTGAAAAAATTAAATAATAGGTTTGATATTAGGGTGGGCTTCAGGTTCTGGCTTTCTAAGGGCATTTTCGCGAGAAGAGATCCAAAAAAAATTTTTTTAAGGTAGGTAAATTTAATGTTTTTCCTACTCAGAATAACGAGTTCTTTCAATCTAGGAGAAAAAAAGTACAAGAAAAAAATGGTCCCACATTTTTCATACATTTTACATGCTCTCCACTTTGTAACCGCTGTACAAAGTGTTTGAAAAACGGTTACGTAATAGAAACAAAAAGTTGGGACACTTTTTTTCTTCTAGTAGGATCGAAAGAGCTTGTGATTCTGAGCAGGAAAAACATAAAATTTATCTGTTTCGGAAAAATAAGTTTTTGGATCTCTTCTCGCGAAAATGCCCCTATACAAGTACAGTACTAGAACCGGGAATTCCAGGTTCTTGGCATACAAATTCAGAACCGGGACCCTTCTCTATTTGATATCTCCATTATAATTAAAGAATGCAGATCATTCTAATATTGTTTTTTAAGTTGTAGGTAGTTGAGGAGTAACAGGAAAATAATTTTCCTGTATGTACTTATAGCTCCCAACATGATTAAAAGTGCCATTTGTCAGTATGAATGTATTTTGTAATAATAATTACAGATTACATTCATATTGCTCTAGTTGCTTTTACTAATAATTATTTGCATTTTTTCTTAAAGAAACAACCTACAAGCAAGCAAATTTTATGAATCACATGGGCAATGGAACAAAGTAAGTAATTTATGATAAGAGACTTTATATTCAGTGACCAGTTTCGTTTTAATGTTATATGAGTATATAAAGGAAGCTAAACAGTTCAAATACACTTACTTTTCATGTAGTTTCAGTACTCTATGTACAATAGGAATGTCACGACCTTCAACCTTAAAAACAACGATTTCTCCAACTCGCACCGGCTCCTCAGGGTAATTGGTGAGGAACAAGAGATCGCCTCTGTGGAAAGCGGGTTCCATACTACCCGACAAAACCACCACGATAGGACTTTCGCTCCCAGTTACTACCATCAGACCTTTCCATATCATCAGCGCGGAAGACACTATCATACCAAAGCTCAACACTTGGTAGATAAACTGAAAATCAATGAAAATTCATATGAATAACAGCCAACGCGCCGCTCACGTCATCTCACAAGATTAATAAATGAAAACATACCTGTCGCTTGTTCATGCGTTTCACATCGTCAAATAAACTGTCCAACATTTTTGTTTAGTATTAAATTTAGGGGTTGTATCTTGAAATATGTTGGACAGCTATTTGGTTATCCGGAATTAATTGTTAGCTATCCTATGCCTTTCTCGTCGACAGAAACAACCACGACCACGTCAGAATTGTCAAAAGCCACAGATAAGAAGCAGTAGGTCACTGACACGTTAACTAATGGCTTGTCAGATTGTTTTGAAAGCAGTTTGTGACGTGTCTGGAACGGTTTAGCTGATTTTCACAAAGTAGTAAATCACAGATTAACGAATTAGTAAATAATATAATACTAATACCTACTCTAAAGTCGGCATAGTTAGTCCGATAAACAGTTAAATCGCGAATTTCAGCTGTTGTTGTTTAGCAATAGAGCAGTAATTGGCGCAACAGTCGAATGAAATCTACAAAACGGTCGCATTTTAATGATGCTCCTCACTCCTGCATGAATAAAATTGCAGTGTGAAGCCGCGCACGAAGTGAGCGAAAATGAATTTCGTAACTCGTGTCGATTTCAATCGTGTTTTATAATTTTTTTTACACTTGTATTGTAATATTTGTAATTTACTATACTAATTGAGCTGGAAGAAGGGATTTATCTTCAGCAGTTACTAAAATAAAATAAATTATATTTAACCCTTACACCGCCACAGTCGGCCATAGAAGACAACGGAAAGTCGTGACTACGACGCCAATGACGGCACTGGTCGACAGCTACGCCAATGCCGAACTTACACGGGTCACCGTAAAGTTCAATTTCGCTTAAATAATCGTGTACACGTGGCGTCTGGGCTCAGCTTATTCCTTCGCCGTCTGGCGGTCAAAAGGTTAAGAGGGTTACCAATGATGGTACCATATAATACTATAACACAGACAGGACTAGAAAATTTCCGGCTATAATGATAATGAAGTTGTAATGTGTGGGAATGTCTAAAAAATGTAACTAACCTCTTGAACCATATGCACTTTTTTATAAACCTACCTATTAGCTGGGTGTTTAAAAGAAAATAAATACAAGTTACATAAATGCGTATATTTATTTAGGTTGAAACTTAGTAGGCCATTTCAACATCAATGTTTCCAGTAACTTTCAATTTGATTGTGACAGTATTTGGGGTAGTCACATCTGCCACTAGAATTTCAGCACCATTATATAATCCTAAATCAGTTATCTTCTTTTTTAGGTTGTCTCTGGTCCTCTCTTCTATGCTTTTGATTGAAGACATGTAAAGAGTTTTATTACGGCCATTGATAATTGTGGTTATGCCTGAAAAAATAAGTAAAATATTAGGGTTATACTATACATTCGCGTCACATCGAGTAATATGAATTTCATGGCATATCATGATTTTAGATCCAGCCATAAATGTTGGTGTCTCTGTCTAAGTCCCGTATCAAAATCGTATCTGACAAAATTGTATAAGCATAATGTTCGCTAGAATAAAACATAAATATTAGATGTCATATACCAAAGAAAAACGACCAAGATCACCTATGTCCGAGGTGGGGATCGAACCCACGTACTCAGCTTTCGCGGCTGATGCTTGTACCCCTCGGCCACTCGGTCTTAGCAACCACCGGTCGAATTTCTCGGGTATATGCAATCCCTTACAAGGCTAGGCGCCTTTGACCATTCTCTGAGGGCAAGCAATACATGCAATATGTTCAATAGAATAAAACTGTTAAATCTTCATGTAACGTAATTATTTCTAGTCTCATTGTCTATAATAATATGGGGAATAATAATAATGTAGCTGAAAATTAGTCTTACAACAATCTGGGTCGCGTTTTATAAAGTTACAATTTACAATTTCGCTGTTTGCCTTTCTTTCTAGCCAATATGTGCGTGCGTTAGAGAGGCAAACAGCGAAATTGTAAATTGTAACTTTATAAAACGCGACCCTGACTTTCCAGTTTTTGATATTATTACCACGAAACGGAGTCTAAAAGTGACCAGATTTTTGATCCTACGCCAAATAGTTGGCCTGGCGGTGGAGTCGATTTGCAGCACGCTCGCGTTAGCGCTACACCGGCGTGTTTCGCTCGCGAGTGGGGAGCGGTCTTAAGTACTAAGTATGCCAATGTTTACACTGACCTGGGCTCTTCATCAAAAAATTAGGGTCCTCACACAACTTCGTAACAATAGTCTGCAACGTAGCACCAGGTTCCAACTCAATGGCTTTGGTGGAGTTACTACACGCGACACAGTCCGAGCGGGCGATCGGCGCTGAACGTGTATGTGTATACTCCGTCGGCGATGTTTAGTACCATGTAGTTGTTCATGTTGACGCAGCAAGACGAGGCCAGTTTGAATACCTGGGAATGGAAATAAAAACCTTATAAATATTTCGCATTTATTTCAAAAAACACGAGAAAAAA